>JAFMSR010000001.1:11418225-11450725 GCA_022818135.1 Saxidomus purpurata | reverse complement strand
CATATCATAAGATACATCAACTGCTCAAAGTCTGTGACTTATGGAAAAGTTTCAAGCTTTGGAGTTTCCATTGTTAGGGAAAAATTTGTTGCTTAAACAATGATTTACTATGTAAACCATCATGAGTTATTTCTTACAATAATGAACTGTTTTTACATCATGTTTTACTGTATAAACGGCTCTCAACATGATACATTCTGAATTTCTAATTTGGGCAAGTCTATTTTTTCATAGGGATGTTTTGCAAAAGCTGACAGCAGACGACACTGTAATTGCGTCTGCTTCGGAGTATAACTATGTGAAAGGAGCATGAAAATGTGAAATGGGTCAAATGTCAGATATTAAACTTTTAAAGCAAATGTCAATATCGTATACAATTTCAGCCGGTAGTCGTATGTTTAAATTTATCATTCGTGTTCTCATTTATATCAGTCTAGGTTAAAATGTGTGACATATACTATCAAGGATAAAACATTTAAAGGTTATATATTCTACATAATTTCAGTCGGTAGTCATATGTTTAAATTTATCATTCGTGTTCTCATTTATGGGGGGGAAAAAAAAAAAAGGAAAAAAAGGGGAAAAAAAAAATAATCAGTCAAGGTTAAAATGTGTGACATATACTAACAAGGATAAAACGTGTAAAGGTAATATTTTCTATACAATTTCAGTCGGTAGTCATATGTTTGGATTTATCACTCGTGTTCTCATTTATATCAGTCAAGGTTAAAATGTGTGACATATACTAACAAGTATAAAACGTTAAAAGGTTATATTTTCTATACAATTTCAGTCGGTAGTCATATGATACATATCTACAAGGATAAAACGTTTAAAGGTAATATTTTCTGCTTTTTATATTAAAAAATAATTGAAGTAAAATGAGGCAAGTATTGGAAATAGTAGTGGACAGATATAGGTATAGACGAACAAAAAATATCTATATACATGTATTGCCAGAGCCGGAAATTCTAACCAGCATTTTCTTGCAAACCGTATTCTAAAATCTTTCTTTTAGTAGCGTTTGAATTTCTGGCATCCACTATAAAGGTAGTTTGTTCTACATAGGGCATGGACTTGCCAGGATGGCGAGACCTGTAAATTCGTGTAGTTTGGTCATGTCAGCCGTATTGCAGTTCACTGTTGGCAGTCTATTTGTAGATCGTCAGCTTAGTAGACGGTCATACTCAACAAAGTTGTTGGGTGAACAAAAACGAATTGTTGTGAAAATGACATTTTTGCAGTTATTCTTATAACGTCGTTATTAGTCGGCGCTCAAGAGAGTGCCGACTATATTTGACATTGTCAAAGTTATCCCAAAAGTTTGGGACAAGTTGTTATTTACGATTAATCTTCATTTATTATGTCGTTTCATTGAATAAAAATCATTGAAATTTAACCAAAGTATTCACCTGAAACAATGATGAAATATTTCATCGCTATAAAAATGAATATATCATGTTGATAATAATCATCATTTTCTTAAAATTCGATCCCATAATAAATTGATAAAGTGGGTTCGACCTTGCAACAAAAAGGTGCTCCTACGCAGTAAACTTTCCTAGATTGGTTCTCAGTGTAGTGTATTGAAACTATTGGATCCCTAAATTTTTATTAGACGGGTTCGACAAGTACAAAAAAACGCAGGTCTTCAGAATCTTCTGCGCTGACTTGATGCTATGCATCAACGTTTTTCTTGTTTATCTACTAACAAAATGTTATCATCGCGTATTTAGGTAGGGACATCGTGGCTGCCATAGCTAAGAGCAATATGTACGCTTTAAAACCAACGATGACATCGGTGTGTTATGAAGGAAAATGCCCGACGAATACGACCGATACATTAATGTATATTCTCTATCATGCGTGATTTAAAAATCAGAAAATACGCATACCTGTAAGACATCATATTCATTATCCAAACCTGCACTGAGTATGCCGCTTTCGGTTCTTCCAGATATCAAGCAAAAACGATGCTTACTCTTTCTAAATCGAAAGAGGTATCATAAAACAGTTTTGGAAAAAGAAAACTGTCCCTGTATATTTTCAGTTGACGCTATATTTTCAAAAGAACAAATGGAATAATCACCCGAGGGGAAAACCACTAATCTGGTTTTAGGCAAGATTTCCTTATATAAATCTATATTATACAAGCGAGCCCATGGCTGCGGCCAATGTTGACTCAAGGGCCATAATTTGAAAATAACATATTTAAATATGTCGAAATCTTGATGGAAACAAATACGCAAACATTGCGATCTAAAGCAACGAAAAACATCACGAAGTAAACCGAAAGGTAAAAACAAATCTCAAAACAAGTCCATTTATAAATCTTTTAAAATGTTTTTTTTTTAATAACAGATTGACTGTACAGACTTCTTTTGTTACAAGTTTTCATTAAAATTGTTAATCTATTATCTTTCCGTCTTGTTGCTGTATGAAACACTAATTTTACCGCACAACACTGTTAAGCCACACCTAGTAGAATAGCGCTGGTGCCCCGTGCAATCAGAGCATCTTTCAGTATGGCACGTTCTATATGTACACTTCTCTAATTACTTTCAATGAAAAAGAAGAATATTTCTATTTTCAGGGTTTATAGTGATCTCCTCTAAGTTTATTATGTAGATATGCTGACCCACTGACTAACTCGTATATGATTTTGCATTTATAAATTTATGTACATTATATATTTCCCTTATTTTTTATTAATGAAAAAGAATTTGAATAGTTCTATTATCATATTTTTAAGGGTGAAATGTGATCCTGTCTTAGTATAATATTGCGTTGACCCGCTGACGAACTCGTCAGTGTATGACTTTCCATTTTTGAATTTATGAAAAGCAAACGTTTCTCTTTTTAAGAATCAAAGGCATGGCGGACAAAACTTTCACCGTTGAAGATGCTGGAGGTTCAGTTCTTCATGAACAATTGATGGTTGACGGTCTTCATATGGCAACATTTAATAAACCGGCAGACGTAGCAGCTGGCATCATTAGACACATCCCGAAAGTCAATATACGGATGGATGATACGATGTTGTGTACATTTCCCAAATCTGGTATCGTAATTGATTTATTTCCTTCTAAATACTCAAATAGCAGGAACACGAATTTTGTTTGGCACCATGTATTGTTGTTTCATGACAGAAGTATCAGAAATGATTGTCTCATAAGCGTTTATCCATATATGTATCGTCACGTTTATGACATCATTTGGCAGGAATACATCTATCTAGAGAACTATTCAGTATGGTATTATTTCTGAACAATGTTTGTTTTCCAAATTGAGAAAAAAGACACGTAAGACTTTGGTAAATGAGAAATCCAATGTTTAAATCCTGGAGATTTAGCATATGTAATTGACCACTATTCGTGAATATTGTGTCAAATTTTCTCCAACTATTATTGATTGGCTATCAATACTAGTCAGGTCATATAAACTGCTTATTGAAGTATGAGATGCTTTGTTGAGGTAAAGTTTTACCTTAAGTCTTGTATATTTTAGTGTGTTTGAACTTTGAATCAAGTTCATAGTACCTATAGAACTTCAATTAACTTGATGACAGGTCACATTTATTTTGTAATCATCGCTTATCTTAAAAGTATAGACGCGAATGTCTTTAGTTTATAAATACTGTTTGCAATGTTAGGCTCGACAACATTCTGACTTGCAGGGACTAACTGGGTTTATGAGATCATCACAATGCTGCTGAAACAGAAGGCAGAAATCGCCACAGAGATGAAGCTAACCATCATGCTGGAGGTTATGCCGGAAGCGGCATTAGAGAAATTCCCCTCACCGAGAGTTCTGAACACTCACGTGCCGCTTGACTGGTTACCAAAACAACTTAAAGAAAAGAAAACAAAAACTGTGGTGATTTTTAGGAACCCAAAAGACACAGTGGTGTCCTTCTACTATCATCTCTGTGGAATAAAAATGTTCGACTATGACGGAAAATTTAAAGACTTCCTAAAACTGTTCATGGAAGACAAATGTAAGTTAACAAATATAGGTCCAATTCTCTTCAGTTTAAACTTTAAAGTGTATGAAGCACTACAAGTGATAAAACGATATTTGCTGTGGTAATAGTTAGGGTTAGATATCGATGGCGACGGAAGCTGTAATAGTGGTATTGAAGCTTATTAGTAGAAGAATTGCGAAAATGTAGGCGGTTATAATATGATAGATGATAATTGTGATACCGCTGATGCTGATAATAACTATAACAAATCGTAAAATTCTTTTTACTCGCTTACTGTCGGTATTATTTCCAACAAATGAATGTTTTAATCTGGTAGTCCTTGTTAAACGATTTCTTAAATCTAACATGTGAACAAAGACTAATCAGGAAAAAACTGAAAGTTTACCCTCAATTTACACGGAAGTTTCTACATAAGATTAACTGCACATTGAAATCACATAAGTTTTCTTTACTTGCTAGGTGGTCTATGTTTAGAGGTCGTACATGACTCAGTCTTGACTGTACATGTTTTGCGCTGTTTTTAATTTATTATGATAACCTAGATCTATATTTGCTTTAATAAACATGTATCTTTTAACTACAGTTTAAATTAAATAGGTTTTATTTTGTTTTATGCAATTGAAATGTAAGATGACCTTTGGAAAGTGCATTATCTTTCGCAATTTCACTTTAGTTATAGCTTTAAAACATGCAACTCCTAGTTGATGTTTCTGACATCTATAACTTAGCTTAGTAGTCGAGATATCATAAAAGGAACATTTACTTCTTATAGTGATGTATGGCAGCTGGTTTCAGTACACTCTAGATTTCGAGAAAGCAATATTGGCTGAGCCTGACAGATATCATTTGGTATTCTTCGAGGATTTAAAAGAGGTAACATTTGTATACTGCTATGCTGACTTGTTTAAATTCTTTTGTGACGAGATGCCTAATAATCCTAATTAGTATTTACGCGAAGAACAAAATACTTGTTTCTTTTATAGAGTGCTGTCTTGACCGTTGTTCGAAATCGCAAGCTTCTAGATTGTTATTTCACTACCACTGCAATTTATTAGTAAACAGTTGACACCATCAATTGACTCCATCAATGATGCATGTTATATATTACTTACTAAACGATAAGGTTTTACCAAAATTCATATACAGTCTAAAGGCGAACTCATGTCTAACTTAATGATACTTCTAAAGAAGTTGTCCAAACACCAAAAAAAGAGTAGTTTGTTTTCTAAATTCAAATATGTACACTACATTTTCTTTATTTATTTAAAAACCATAATACTTGATTAACATGTGCGAATTATTGTATAATACTCTTAATGTTTATTTTCTATTTTCTCTAGAATGGATTAGAAGAAATAAAGAAATTAGCAAACTTCCTAAGCGTACCAGCAGACGATCAGCTCTTTGTCGCAATAAACGAGAAATGTAGTTTCCAATCCTTAGCATCAAATAAAAAAAGTCCAGAAATAACAAAAATCGTTATAAAGAATAACTTCTCAATATTTCGCAAAGGTAAGCAGAATTACCCTTAACTTCCCCATTTCTTGTTCTACTTTTAACAATCTTTCAACAGTGCTAAACACATATTCATGACAACGTGACACCAATTAAAGCTTTATTAGAGAATGATGACATCCCTTTGAAAAAACTGTACTCAAATACATATAATTATTTGCAGGTCAAATAGGAGACTGGAAGAATCATTTTACAGTTGCTGAAAGCGAAGCTTTTGACAAACTCTTCCAAGAGAAGATGAAGTCATCAGCTTTAAAATTCAGGTTCGAACCGTCTAACAAATAAATATCTGAGGAGATATGCTGTGTATATATTATCATATGTACATGGTTACAATAGAGTTTCTTTATTGCAATAATAATAATTATGGCAGAAGTCGTTGCCATTTGTATATGATTTTTCGTAAAGACAATGTAATATTTCATTTTCACAACATTTTGCTTATGCATGTATTAATGTACATTTCTGATGATAACAAATACTTTTCGAAGTATTACTTTGTATCAAGATATCAACGTTTGAAATAAAATGACATTAAATTCCTCGGTTTTCTGGCTTGTACCACGCTTTAACCCTGGGGTAGCTCGGTAAAAATCGGTAACTTACTTTTATAGAACTATATTAATGTTTAATATTGTCGAAATCAAATATGTTTAACAGGAGTCAAGTGTTCAAATAAACCATTATTAGTGAAGCTTTGATTTTAATTGGTTAGTACTTTTCATCCAAGTACATACATATTGTTTTTGCTTTCGATACGTGTCTGTATCCCTTATACTAAATTATGTATTCTCTTCATACTTCTAGAGCTAATAGTCCAAGAGCCAAGGGCTATTTATTTACAATTCGCGCCCAAAAGCGAAAATAGTCTTAATTGAAAGCAAAATTTCTACTGATAACAAAAATCCATTTCTTACAAAAATTCTCCGTCACACGGCTTGGAAATTCAAGATGGCCGACAAGATGGCCGCCGAATTTTTTAAAACTTACACCCGTAAATAACAAAGCATATTCTGAGTTCCTTGTACAGCCGGTTGAAACAAAATTACAATAATTGACAAAAATAATAAATTTTATGTGACTGTAACCGCCACTTTTGAATAAGTACAAAACAAATACCCAAAAATGGTCTAAAGATCAGTGTTTTGTTAAACAGTTTACCTGTGAATTGCCACAGATTTCAAGAAATCCACCTAATGCGTCACAAACCTTTTAGGACAGTAAAACAATTATTTACCAAGACAATGCTGCTTCAAAATAATATCTTGCTTGGTGTTGTAGACACAAAATTTCTGTAAAAGTGGGTGGGGTAAATTAACCCTTGAAAATGAATTATAAACAAAGGTCAATCTATTATAAATTCTGAGCATTGTTAACTCTTTAATGCACTGTATTAATATAATAATGCACTTTTTAAGGAAAAACAGCTTGCTTTAATTCATTTTTGATTATTTTTAATTAAAATCGACTTGTTTTTCGAACTTTATGAGTAAAAAAGCAGTTTCTTTCGCCTCATCTCGGTTTGGCATGGAACGTCTTAACAACTGACTGTTAAAGTATTATTATAATAATTAAATCGAGTCTTTAATTGACACATGTTGTCCCTGAAACAAAAACTGCATAAATGTGATAGACTTTCCTGTCTTTATATAAAAAGGATATGCCTTTAGGATGGGTTGGGTCGACCAAGGCCTGAAAATATAATGTGTTTATGTAATTCAAATTCAAGGGCTGATTTAATGTTTTTATCAGATTTTTTGTTATGTTTTTGCATGAATTATGCAAGTGATTTTGGTATTCAAGTATTTGCTTCGTTTTTAAAACAACATTTGTGTAAAACGTCTGCAAAAGTTTTATTGTTTTACAATGTAATATTTCAAAGAGATTCAACCTTACATGTAATTGCAAATGTACATGCATTTGCTGGTCTGTACCACTTAACTTCAGCATTATTTGGTAAGAGATTTAAACAATACTTATATCAAAGATTATCTGCTTTGTCTTAAGCAACTACCTATCTCCTCTTCTTCTTCTTCTTCTTCTTCTTCCTTTTTATAATCTGAGTAACTACTGCTTTGTCAATACATGTAGTTCACTATAGAGTCATCTTCAACAAAATCGTCAATACATTCAATAAACATCGCTGTAGTTATCAAAAGGTCAACAACGGAATGTGGTAGTTGGTAACCTTCGAACCAATTTACTTTGTACGTCACCTCATTTAGTGACCAACCATATTCCTCGGATAACAGCTGGACTTTGCCCTCATTCAAACACGGACAACAATGTTCGCTCTCTTTGTTTTCTGTGCCAGAACCTTATGACATTGTAGCATCGAACTACTTACGTCGCAAAGTGCTAGACAACTTTGCTAGACAACTTAACTAAGTTTTTTTCTTAAGGCATGCACAAGTGGATTTCAATCACATCAATCTGTTCTAATTTGCCGCACAAATGTCACACAAATAACTCAATACTTTGAGGGGTAAAGATTATAATATCTCTACGATGATCTAATTCACTGAACGCTTTTGAGCTATTTGCCACATCTAACGCAATATTTGCATTTATACTGCCAATACATGATGTACCAAATTCTCTGAACGCTGTTTGTTTGCAAAGGCCGTACTGTAGGCATATAAACCAGGTAGAGCTGCTTGCCACAATTGACGCAAATTTTGCATTTATACTGCCAATACAAGAGGTAATCATCTTATTTTTAAACGCAGAAGAAACGTCTACTTTGACAAAACTGAACGACATTTTCGAATCCCTTCGTTATGTATAACCTGTGTTAAAAGATTTAGTTGAAGGAACATGTATCTTGGTCAGCTTATGTGAAAATGGTAAGTCGTAATATTTGCGATAAAGTCGAGGGTCTCGTACTCGGGCTTATAAGGACTACATGTACTTACTCTTACAGAAGTGTTAAAAGTGTTGAAATCCATGGAACATACGGTTTGATTTGGCTCTATACGGAATGTTCCTTATAGCGTTCGAATAAATTAATACAATAATACTTCGTCTGGTGAACCGCCGAAAAAGTTTTAAAAAACTTACAACTGTGGCCACTTCTGACGTCGTTCGAAAAATTGAACGTATGATTTCGAAAGTCAACGCGGCGAATCAGAGAGAGAGAGATGGCTCCGTGTCTAAAAGGAAACTGTACATCGAATTATTACTAATAGTTTGTAAGAAAAGCTGTGGAAAAGTGTAAATGTGGTCCAGATTATAAAGAAACGTACCAGATCTTGTAGGTTGTATCTAAAGTTAGGTGGTGGACGATGGAAAAAAACTTTGTGATCTCTGACGAGGCAGTGTTTTATCCAGGTGGCAGCTTTAGAAGAAGACGGATTTGTTACGTAAAAAATGGAGAAAATGCATATGTTAAGCATGATTTTTTTACCAGCGGTTTATGACATTGCCAGAGTCATATTGAGACAAAACTGAAAATTGTGTAATTGATAACACTGACAAATGTAAACTGGCACTTCTATATTTACATGTTCTTAAGCCGTTGTTAAATAAAGATGTGCCGAGACTGTTTCCGCAAGGGTAAAAAATATGGTGTTCCATCAGAATAGTGCGTCTCACCATGTGATACATTGTACCTCTAAACAGACTATATAATTCCTAAACAATAGAAATATAAGCTTTTTTACACCAGAAGAGTGGATGCCTAAATCACCTAATGTTGTCCCGTTGACGATAGTACATGTATATGGAGAATCGTGAAGCGACGTCTGCAAAAGCGCACGATAAACACGTTGATGGAGCTTAAAGTAGCATTGAAGGACGAGCGGGGGAAACTGGACGAAATTACTATAAATAAGACTCTCGAATCATGGCCAAAACGTTGTAGAGTGATATACAATTGTCAAGGATGATATATAGAGCAATGCTACAATAAACGTTTACAATGTGCTATTTTTTATTGATTTGTTTTATTAAAACATAAATTTGGCTCGTTTATGTAATTTATGTAACGCATTGTATTACGTGTGCAAAGGCCATCATAGATCCAGACATTTGATACTTGAATTATTAGCAATATCAAGGTAATCTGTATAAGTGCTTCTCATTGTTGTACCTTTTATGTTGCTGTTTTCATTCAAACTCATTTGATGAAGGTACAGTAGCCTGGAGTCAGCTTCCTCGTGTTGGCGGTGGTATTGTAGACTGTCTTCTTGCACTGTATGAAGTGTCAGTGTCACCTTTGTTGATGCTGTTTGTCTGTTGCATACATTAAACATCGTACCTTGTACCTTTGGTGAAGTTTCTAGACTCATCCAGAATGGCAAAGCTTGTTCACATTGTTTGTGACACATATTCGTATATTACATCCACAATAAAAGGTATTGAACACTTATGGTGGGATGGGAGCAATATGGCATAATCTGTAATAGTAAGACACCAAACAACTGGGAAAAGGCACTTCAGTCTCCAGCCTTCAATACTGTACTTTTTCGCTGCTTTTGTATAAGATGGTGTAATTTACGTGTCACACACAAAGTGAACAACATTTAAAAGTCTGCGGTTGATTTTAACGATGAGTGTAGAAACCTACAGGTATGTTGTTTAATATAAGCAACTGAAAAATCGTATCAACAAATGTGACACTGACACTTTATACAGTATTTAAAGATGAAAAATTTGTTACCCTAAGAACAATGTTGGTCACTAGATAAGGGCTTGTACAAAGTAATTTGGTTTGAAGGTGACCAAATACCGTAATCCGTTGTTGACCCTCTGAAAGCGGTAGTGATGCACACTGAATGTAATGACAACTTTGTTGATGATGACACTATAGCGAACGACGAACAAAACAGTAGTGACTCAAGAGCATGAGCAACAAGAAGAATAGATAGATGGTTCCTAAAGGAGAAACTATATTCTTTGCTTAACTTCTTTTGAAGTACTGCTTTAGTGAAGTGAAAGAGAAGAGGTTTTGTATATTCATGTTCATTATATATATAAAAAACAGATACATTTGCAAGTACATGTGTATGTAATGGTGGACCTTTTTCGTATGTAACATTACATTGAACAAGACAGTAATGGTAGTTAACATCGCTCACATGGTTACAATTGGCTTTATTACAATATCAAAAACAGCGTCGTAGAAAACAAACTCATTGTTGGTTTCAGAGTGTAAGACTTTGTAAGTTTTCCCTTTATAAGTCTTTGCAAACTCAACTAACCACCTTGGCATGGTCAATTTTGACCCGGGGTCATGATTTGAACCATATTTGTAGTGGTCAAAAAGGCAGTGCTACATGCTATATATCATAGCTCCATGCCTTTCGATTTTAGAGAAGAAGATGTGTTCAATTTCTAATACAGAAACTTATGTAAAAGTGAATGACCCCTTTGCAGGGTCAATTTTGAACTAAGGGTAATGATTGATTCATTTATGATAGAGATCTACTAGACAATGCTACATGCCAGATATTTCAGCTCTAGACATTCGGTGTTTGAAAAGAAGATTTCTAAATATTATCTTGTTTGTTCCCACAACAATCAGAGAACAGCATAGAAATATGTTGTTTAAAAAAGTTTGGTAGAGCTTTATGCATGAAACAGAGATCGGCATAGAAATAACTTGTTTTTAAAAAGTTTGGTAGAGCTTTATGCCAGAAACATCCATATCAAGCTTCTTTGAAAATGGTTTAGTAGGAGATCTTGTTCGAAGCAAACAATAGACGAAACACGCCGAACAGTCATCAGTCCTGAAAGCTCACATTAGCATTTCGTACCAGTTTTGCTAAAGTCCCTATAGTTTTGTAGACATGTTACTCACGCATTGTTTAAAATACAATCAAATACTTGTATACCAAAATCAGCCATATAATTACACATTTATTAAATCGATGGCATACTTTATGCAAACAAATATAACACAAATATTATATCAAGATTATATTAGCCCTAAAATTTGACTCATTACATAAACACAATATTTTCATTTTAAGGCCTTGGTTTACCCCACCCACTTTTGCATTATCTTTTTAAATAAAGACATGAAATTCCACCATATTTACATAATTCTAATTGAAGAGACAACATTTGTCAATTTAATTAATTTAAATCTCGTTTGTTTAGACTTTTCAAAAACATGCATTATTGAGTTAACAATGCTCAGAATTTATAATAGATTGACCTTTGTTTATAATTCATTTTCAGGGGTTAAATTACCCCGCCCACTTTTACAGAAATTTTGTGTTTACAACACCAAGCAAGATACTATTTTGAGGCAGCATTGTCTTGTTAAATAATTCTTTTACTGTCCTAGAAAGTTTGTGACACAATTTGGTGGATTTCTTGAAATCTGCGGCAACTGACAGGTAAACTGTTTAAAAAAGCACCGATTTTTAGACCATTTTGGGGTATTTGTTTTGCACAAATTCAAAAGTGACAGTTAAAGTCACATAAAATTTATTATTTTTGTCAATTACTATATATTTCTGTTCAGTTTATTGAAATTTTGTTTCAACCGGCTGTACAAGGAACTCAGAATATGCTTTGTTAATTACGGGTGTAAGTTTAAAATTATTGGCGGCCATCTTGTCGGCCATCTTGAATTTCCAAGCCGTGTGACGGAGAATTTTTGTAAGAAATGGATTTTTGCTATCAGTAGAAATTTTGCTTTCAATTAAGATTATTTTCGCCTATGGGCGCGAATTGTAAATAAATGGCCATTGGCTCTTGGACTATAAGTGAAAACTTCAAGAATAGCTGCTTTTTTCGTCATAAAAATCAGCCCTTAGATAGATAAACTGTAGTATTTTAGTACAAATCGAAATAACTTTACAATCCTTCCCCATTCTGAAACAATTACCAGACTTTGATAGTTTTAGATCGATCTGATATTGCCTATTTTAATCTACTGACTTATTTAAGTTATTTACCAACATGCATTTTTCGATTATTTAGAAATTGTCATAATATTAAAGACTTACAAGTCACGTTCGTATAAGTGTCAAGAGCCACAATCCATTGTCATTACACAAATACACTGGAAGATAGTCTGGAGATTAAGCCTTCTGGAAATTCTTTATGATTCTAAATTATGGCAAGCTCTCTGTCAGGCAGAATTATTTATTGACAACTAGGGCTCTTAGTGTACATATAAACATTGTACTATTTTTATATCAATCAATCAGCATTTATAAAATAAGGCTGTTCCTTACTAAATAGCAACAGCAACAGCAACTATACAACAAATGCAAAGGCAAACACAAACTACCATTTAAAGCAAACGAGAAAGCACAATAGATAATTGACACTGATTCCACATTACATAAGTCGTAGCGTTGTTACATTAGAAAAATCTAATGTTCGAACGTAGGACATAAACGCATCATAACACAAAGGGGCGTAGCCATGTGCCATTCTTTATGCAAACAGACGTTATAATGCATGCAAACGAATGTCATAATGAAGCAGACAGTCTTAAAGCAAAAAGATAAACATTACATAACGTGTCGAAAGGCATAACATGCTAAGGAAAACGTTAACAATACAAAAAGAGTTATTTTAACTGCAAACTACCAGGTGTTGCATCGTCATAACGCAAAAGAAACATTCATTATCCGCATTTCTTTCGAATGCATGCGAATATATTATAAAAGGACCTACAGTGAAAATATTGATATATGGATGACATATAATCTCATATCTCTATCGGGTGATCACATTGCATTGTTAACGTCTACAATTTAATGTAAAAATGTAATGGGGGTATACTGGATTCAGCTTGTCCCTTCGTTCGTCTGTCAGTCTAGTAGGGTGACAATCAGTCAAAAAGGGCTCTATTTTTTAAGTAACCTGGACCCCCCCTTATAACAAGCTGAGTCATATATCAAAATGTTCGTAATAGATTGTAGTTTATGAAACTGCCGGCATAAATTGGCATAAATGGTGGCGTTCCGAAAAATCCAAGATGGCGTCCAAGATGGCCGCCAAAACTGAAAAATCCAGTTTTTGTAGTACTGTTGGTCTAGATTTTTTTTAAAGATTGTGTTTTGGTTTTAAACATTGAAATGTATAAATACACACTAAATATACGATTTTATGATGTTTTTTTCACGAATTTAAGGAAATTTATGAAAAAATTGACAATTTTACCCGTAAGAGTGATCAATTTTTCGGTTTTGAGAGGTATTTTTTTAACAGCAGTTCATTTTTTTACCAATTTGATACACCTATGTTGCAAGAAATAAAATTAGACTTATAGCTTATCAAAATAATTATATAACAGCAGTAAAAAGAGAACAAAATTTGAATGCACATGCATTTAAAAGTGGGTGGGGTAATTTTATATGTATTTTCGCTCTATGTATTCATTGTTTATTTGAACATTTCATTTACTTTACATTCGATATTTTGTACTTCAAATGGATAGTTTCCAGCTTATATGTACTACTTAACAAATTTTAATGTGCAGATCATTTAGTTGAATCCAAAATGGCTTCCAAAATGGCTGCCATTTAGTCTAAAATATGGTCAAATTTAAGGGTACTGGGCACTTGGAGTGTACTTTTCTTATATTGATATATTCTTTACAAGCTTATATGCACAACTGTTTTTAAGAAGACACATTCATTCATTTGACTTCATATATGACTAGTCTAATTCTTTTGACGGAAAACTACAATTTTTAACAACACGGTCGGGTTTTGGGAAGCAAACACCGTTATTACCTTGTTACACAAAGAATAGCTGAGCAGTCGAAACAGTGAAAACTGTTACTTATTTCGGCTACATTTTTCATACTGTTTCATCATATAATTGTTTAAGCAACATTTTCTGATTGCTTTATAAAATATGGAAATGAATAAAAATGTAGATAGGCCAAATTTGATGAGTAACATTTAACAATATCACCTGTTCAGTGAATTTTATGAAAAAAAATTGACAATTTTACCCTTTAAAGTGGACAATTTTCGGTGTTGGAATGATATTTTTTGTAACAGCAGTTCATTTTTTTACCAATTTGATACATTTATGTGACAAAGAAAAAAATTTGGCTCATAGCTACTCAAAAAAGTTATATAACAGCAGAAAGAAAAAAAATAGTTGCACAAGCATTTAAAAGTTGGTGGGGTAATTTCACACGCATTTTCTCCAACTGCATATCCTCTTCAACAAAATGCACAGAAAAGCTTTGAGACTAAAACAGTTATTATCTTAAAAGTAGTGACCTAAGTCTGAGATAAAACTCAAATACACGAGTTACCTGATATTACACGTGTTTTCCACTTCCATAGTAAACGGTATGTGTATAACTTCGTTGGTTGCTTATTCGTTACAGACACAAAGGCTCATTAACATAATGCATCACATTATCAACATGTAGAACTCATCACATAATCAAATAGTATGTAACAAATAACCCATGGTAGCAATGTATTGAAATTTTCAGCTAACTGTTAGTTACAGCAAAACTCATTCAGAGACTTAAAATCTGCAACAGCGGCATTATGATCTGTTCTTTTGTACAGTAAAAACATATTCATTTAATTCAGTAAATTATATTAAAATGCAAACGGAGAACTGCAAGGAAATGTAAGACATAAGTCTAGCAGTCTTTGATTCCAGTAAAAACTAACATCGTAAACACTTTTTAACTAGTACCTGTGTTTTCATACAGCCTTTGCACACACAGACTTGTGTACAAGGTTGTTGATTTCTTGTGCAGATGCAAGCACAGCAAAGACGAACCAGGTTACTTTAAAGTTCTAGTACTGCGGCAGGTTGTGACATTATCTTTATGATAAAGCTAAATGTATCTTCGTCAACCACATAACAAAAATCTAATGGGTTAGTCTGGGACAGTTTTGTTTTTGTCAAATTTCTCAAAATTACTAAGTAATAAGTACAACGAAGTAAATTCAACATAAAACTGTCATCAGTTGGAGGAAGCTTTTTTGGTTTAACCCGTTTCTCTTCAAGAACAATACTTCTATGCAAAGAATTAAGGGAATCACAGTTTCCTGACCCATAAAGGCACCCACCAAGATCAGTGGTAGCAGACCTAGACACAGAAGACAAACAGGGATCACAGTCGAAGCCGGATAGTTCACAAAGTTTGTCTGCATATTTCAAAAGTACCTGGACTGCTTTTTTTTTACCTATTAGTATGCCATACATGGATGAAATATTTAACATACCTTGTAAGATCATCTCTAGCTGGGCAGGCAACAAATTTGCAACTTTCATAATGAGTTGGTATATACGTGTACATGTGCAGTATGTATAGATTTTCGACAAGTTTTGAGAAAGAGTGTGTCAATACCAAGACTATTGTAGTAATGAACCAACAGAACCAAACAATCTCTGTCTGGACTAACAGCAACGGTTTTCTTGATCCCACATAGAAGGCTATTATGCCAATTGCATAATTATTCTACAATTAGTTTCTTCCTAACTGGACTATATTTCGTAATTAAAAAGAAACAGCATTACAGCGAATATAAATGGTTTTTCAACCAAACCACCAAAGACGAAAACGATTTCTTCCCTCTCAAGTAGACCCTTGCAATTTTTAATTTTGCTTCTACTACTGACCAAGACTCTCTCCAAGTCTGGTATCAACATGTTAATTTTCATATATTACAGCAGTGGCAGTGGAAGCAATATTACCACGTTTCTGGCGTGTCTGGAGTTTTAAACTATTTGTAAAATACTAGTCAAAGATAACATGTACTTATGTACTTTGAACACTGTTTTTTATAACGTAATTCCAGAATCCAGCAGTCATCTGTACGTTAGTTTTTGATCATAAGAAGGTTGCAACATCTAAATAACTGCCATAGCATCATACACAACACAGTCAGGGTCAGACATACTTTAGAGAGTAAAAGTCATGATTTACAATTTTCTCCAATTTCTTGCCTAAGTCAGTTTTTTTGGTTTACATCATAATTATCTCCAGTACATATATCTGAAAACAAACTTAGTGGAATGAGTGCATTTTCGAAGGAAAGTAGGCAAGAAAGGGACCTCTTTGAAGGCATTAATAGCAAATAATTTCACATACATTTCTTTATCATTTAAACTGACCATTTAAAAGTAATACAACACCTGCGAAATTTACATTCCAGTTGGGAAGTTAAGCAGTTTTGTCTAAAAAGGGGTCTAAACATTCTCATCAAACATCTCAAGCACTTTATGTTCTGCGTTCTTGTATGTTTTTACGAAAAGATGGAAAAGTGCGATGTTTGTTGTACAAACATTGAGGCCAGTATCAAAACTACAAGAGTATGAAGAAGAATCTTTTGATATCAGAGGTCGGGACAGAAACCAGCGTTCAAACGCACTGTCGGTATGTGTGATACCAATCATTTAGGTGACTTTGGAGCTTTGTTTCTAGTTTAGTTACGATGGAATATTTCTCAAATACATCTACTTATTCATTGAGGAGTTGATTAATTTGAAGGACAAGGTATGGCATGAATCTTGAGTACACTGTTCGATTTGCAGCAAAGAAGAAACGATGGCACAAGGTACAGTGTGAGAGGAAGAGAACTCCTGTTAGTAGTCGTCCCAAAATCTAAACAAATTAGAGGCAGATCTGAGTTCAGCAATGATAGAGAGAAAACAACTTTTAATTTCTTCTACCATTTCTTGCACAACTTCCTGCTAAACCTCAGAGGTGAGATTCATAGCTTCTGAAACTGAAAAAGAGCCTGTGATTGAGTACCAAACACCAGAATCCATCATGAAGTCTTTCAAGCCAGCATCACCATACAAATGACCAATGCAAGCAAAATCTGATATCATAAACTGGATACCTCCTGTGAGAAATAAAACTCAGTATGTCAGGCCCATACAATTTCAAGGGCTTTGGTTAACAACCCCATGTCAGATACAATTGGGCAGGCAGACTGACCTTTGCATTCATTTGCTCTTAGTGCACTTTCAAAATATTTTGTTACGCTTACTGACTTTTGAAATACATGTAGGTTAAATGGTGTTTGTATCATATACTAAGTTCGGTTTGGTTTTTAAGTTTACTGCCCGTTTTTCAACAGTATTTCAGTCATAAGCAGGCGGGCAATTTACCTAACCTTCGTTCCTTGGATGGACAAAATGAGACCCCTATCCTAAGAAACTGCCAACTTTCTCACATAAAGAGTCATGGTTGGTAGCGGGCTTCCAACCCATGACCCTCTATCAGTGAGAGGTTTTGTGATTACAAGTCAGTATTCTTAACCGAAAATTGTCCACTTTAAAGGGTAAAATTGTCAATTTTTTTTCATAAAATTCACTGAACAGGTGATATTGTTAAATGTTACTCATCAAATTTGGCCTATCTACATTTTTATTCATTTCCATATTTTATAAAGCAATCAGAAAATGTTGCTTAAACAATTATATGATGAAACAGTATGAAAAATGTAGCCGAAATAAGTAACAGTTTTCACTGTTTCGACTGCTCAACTATTCTTTGTGTAACAAGGTAATAACGGTGTTTGCTTCCCAAAACCCGACCGTGTTGTTAAAAATTGTAGTTTTCAGTCAAAAGAATTAGACTAGTCATATATGAAGTCAAATGAATGAATGTGTCTTCTTAAAAACAGTTGTGCATATAAGCTGGTAAAGAATATCTCAATATAAGAAAAGTACACTCCAAGTGCCCAGTACCCTTAAATTTGACCATATTTTAGACTAAATGGCAGCCATTTTGGAAGCCATTTTGGATCTGCACATTAAAATTTGTTAAGTAGTACATATAAGCTGGAAACTATCCATTTGAAGTACAAAATATCGAATGTAAAGTAAATGAAATGTTCAAATAAACAATGAATACATAGAGCGAAAATACATATAAAATTACCCCACCCACTTTTAAATGCATGTGCATTCAAATTTTGTTCTCTTTTTACAGCTGTAATATAATTATTTTGATAAGCTATAAGTCTAATTTTATTTCTTGCAACATAGGTGTATCAAATTGGTAAAAAAATGAACTGCTGTTAAAAAATACCTCTCAAAACCGAAAAATTGATCACTCTTACGGGTAAAATTGTCAATTTTTTCATAAATTTCCCTAAATTCGTGAAAAAACAACATAAAATCGTATATTTAGTGTGTATTTATACATTTCAATGTTTAAAACCAAAACACAATCTTTAAAAAAAATCTGGACCAACAGTACTACAAAAACTGGATTTTTCAGTTTTGGCAGCCATCTTGGACGCCATCTTGGATTTTTCGGAACGCCACCATTTATGCCAATTTATGCCGGCAGTTTCATAAACTACAATCTATTACGAACATTTTGATATATGACTCAGCTTGTTATACGGGGGGGTCCAGGTTCCCATTTTTTAAAGCCAGAAAGTCACCCTACTAGTCGGTCCGTACATGCCCAATAGACATTACGGGGTTAGGGTTTGGGTACAACTTAGCATTGTGAGGTTGTTTCAGTTCATTCCGTCATTATTAGGTTAAAAATGTAATTGTGGGGTTAAATAATTATATTGTGGGGTTAAAAAGATCAAAGAAAGATCAAAGGGATAACCTCACACAGTCCGTCTGTTGAGTACGTTCGTTTGTAGACGGAGTCTTGCGGACACTAAATCTCAACCCATTGTCAGAATTTAATGATATTCACAGAAGTGATATGTACCATGCATAGTTGTGCATGGTCTATGTTTCGGGTCACTAGATCAAAGGACAAGGTCACATGAGCTCGAGATGGTAAATTCTTATGCGCTTAAAACTTCCTTAACCCCTGGTCACAATTTAATACTACTTCACAGATCTGAAGTGATAATTACCATGTCTAGTTGTGCAGGGACCATGTTTTGGGTCACTAGGTCATGGTCAGAGGGGCTCGACATAATACAAGCGTGTGCGCTTTTATTCTCCAACCCTGGTCAGAATTTAATGGTACTTCACAGAAGTGATAAGTACCATGCCTAGTTATGCGTGGTCCAATATGTTACATAAATTTTAAATACATCACCTTAACAGCTTGTTCTAGTTATATTTGCATTTACTACATTTCAATTTATTTTCAGCAAATAACATAGAGGTCTCTTTAATACCCAAGTGTGTCAAATGCATTTTTCTCAATTAATCCTGAGTAGATTGTGATCAAATATCACTGTATCAGAAAATGGAAAATATACACTATCTACTATAAAAGTATCATGTATCGTTGCTGCCAGGAAAATGGTATGTACAATAGAATGAAATATCTGAAGACATGATAAAAATACTTATAACCTAGTTTGGATAATGTGACAGTGACGTAACAGATATATGTGTACACAAAAGTTTACAGGCATTGTGTAAATAGGTAGAGCATGTATATACGAAAGGGTTATAGGCTTTAAAATACATTAACATATGATAGAACGGTGCGTTAGCGCAGTGGGTAAGGTGCTGGATGTCTACAAAAAAAGATTTTAAGGACTGGTTCGATCCTCATTGAAGCTTTATATTTTTTCCATTGAATTATTATAGTATTACTTCAGGTAAAAATTTAATTATGTAGATACATGTTTTACAATCTTTTTTGACAAACAATAAACAGTTCATGAAAGTAAAATGACAAACTTTGAAAGATTCTATAACCATTTCAAGCACGAGCATTTCGTGCTTACTGTCATCTCGTGTTAATGAAATATGTACATTGAAC
The DNA here is from genome assembly GCA_022818135.1 of Saxidomus purpurata. Taxonomy (NCBI): domain Eukaryota; kingdom Metazoa; phylum Mollusca; class Bivalvia; order Venerida; family Veneridae; genus Saxidomus; species Saxidomus purpurata. Next base: position 11,430,572 of record JAFMSR010000001.1, on the reverse strand, counting down.
TAGTACAATGTACTACCAACATTCCGATGATTTGTCCAAGACAACTCTTCAGCAAATAATAAAGGTACCTTGTTCCTTTTAACTGCTGGTGTTTGATAAAATGCCAGGTAAAGGCAGACAATTGATCTTCATTTGATTGTTTAATTTGTTTCAAGTACAATCAGAAAAAAACATGAATAAAAATAATTATAGAAGTAAACATATCAATGAAACAAAAAAAAGAAGAAATCAATTAAAACGATCTTACTGATAAGAGAGTAAACATTTTATGTACATATGTCCCTATATGAACTCCTGTTCGACAAAACCAAAATAATCAGGAACCGGAGTCGTTACCTACTGCACTATAGTGACATCGACTGTATATAATGTACAATATCATATATATTGACATTAATTACGCCTAGTACCCTCCCTTGTAATAAGATAGCGTTTTACCCGATAAAAGTAGATTCTTCTGTTGCGTCATTGTAAAATTATCCTAACCGGACAGTAAATACCTTTTTACTCTTCGAAGTGATAAAAAGGTCGCTCGATCACCTCCCTTGAATTATGGTTACATACTGTTGCAGAATACAAGTCACATTTACAACTGTGTGCTTGGCCTAGGTTGTATAGTCTCGGTCAAGCTACCTTATACTAGTCTTGGGTCTACCGAGTTGTTAATGGGCATAATTTATGAAAACCTTTTTCTTATAAGTGTAACAAAAATATGTTTCTCATAAAACAAATATTAGTATTAAATAACGTACTATACGAATACGTACAACACACACGAAACATATTCTGAGTAAGTATTGAACCTATGTAGTTGTCAGTAGTGAACGATTCTATGAGTTTGATAACATGAGGTAAGGTTTATGCAAGGTAAAATCTCTTGTCCTAAAACAGATAAAATAAAAGCAGTACTATACGAATGAAGATAAATGGTCTTGTAAAGCTAAATATACAAACATAGGCATCGATCCCTGAACGAAATGTAATCTTTAAGTAGAGTTTGACCGATATGCACAAATTTTAGAAAAAAACCCACCTGAAGTCTTTATTAAAAAGACATAAATAATGGGGTTGGCCATGAAGTGGATTAAGTATGACTGCATACCAATATGGTAGAGAATTGTACTTAGTTTAGACATATATAATGAAACTTTTCGTTCTGCACTATTTTTCTATATCTCCATACAGATGTATGGCAAACAGTCAAGTTGTAGAGAATTGTTATTGCAATCGTTACTTTTGTCACTGTAAAACTTGATGCTTCCTTCTTGCTGAATGTGTATTATTTGCGTTGTTTAATGTCTCGAGATTTCATTAAGTATTTATCAGCCTTTTAATGACGTTTCTGGTTCTTGTCTTCATTGAACGCGAACAGTCATATCTTCCATTTCTGGTATTTCTGTTTTGCCGATATTAACATCAGGATGGTTCTCACTACTTGACAAAGTACGATCGCCTTTTCCTGTATGTCCTTGTTTGTTTACATTTGCTTGGCATTTTACGTACTTAATAATTTTGTTTGCCTGAATTTCAGTTGAACTGACTTTTAAAAGAAACTCTCTCCTTATTTTCGCATGTTCTAATACCATTTTCACTATTTTGCTACAGCTTACAGCAAATACGACATTTTGTATAATACGTGTCACGATAATAATGCCTTGATAAATTCTTATGAACTTGACGATAATTATATCAGTAGATTCATCGCAGACGTAGCAAATCATCTCTTTCTCCAAAGAAGTATCTTTATCAAACGCTACCAAGTCATAAACGAAATATGATGGCAAGTCCACAATTAGAGTGCATATGAGAGGAAGCATTTTAGAAAAGTTAAAATGTGCACATACTTGGGGGACTTTACCATATATGCTGAAAGGTATTGCATATGTTGCTTCCTTTATCCTTAACAGTCTATTCGCAAAATTTAACGTACAATAATAGTTTACTGATTATAGCGGCCCAGGTTGACTCTAATTAGTTGACCCGCATATCACTCTAAGCCACTAGATTACAGCATCGTTTTTTGGCAAATTTCAGATGCAGTGAAATGTTTCACTAATTGTTCGGTAGTCCGAACCCTTTTCAGCTTTTGCTCATTTGTCAATTCATGTGGGATCCATCTTGCATCTTCAGTAATGTGTTTTATTTTAAATCCATGTTTCAAAATTTGCAGTAAAATGCAAATGGAATACTAACAGCTCCTGTCATTTTATTAACTGTGAGATATATATGAGCTTTAACACACTCGTGTATTTTGTTGAGGAAAGTTTTCAGTTTTAGATTCATAGGCTGTTCACCTTTTTCGACATCTTTCACCAGCCCAAATGTATATTTTTTTGAACCAACTTTGTCAAATATGAAACTTTCAACATATGTCAGAACAGAAGAAAAAAATTGTAAACGATAAATCATCCTGCATATTTATAAGTCATGCTTAAGCAGAAGATTAATGTTTATGTTTATTATTTTGAATATTAAAACGGCCAATTCAATAAATGTTTTAATGGTACGTGGTTGCACTTTGTGAAATACATGTATAACTTTAACAATTTGAAAAGTTTCTGACGATAAAGAAGACAAGACAATCATTTTTCCATTACGGGACCTTTTAATGTGATAAGCCCTTGATGATACATTTGTCAGTAAAAACGTAATGTTTTGATTTCAAATATGATCCTATAGGGTTGTCAAAAATAGTGAATGTTTTATTCTGATGACATTGTATTTCTAAGAATTGAGCTGTCTATTCAACAATGTCAGAATTGACCGATCTTAGGTTACAGCGACAAGTTCACTTCTATAGTAAATTTGCGCCTTTCATGCATTTTGTTTGCTGATCATGTTGAACATTTTCATAATAATATTTCTCCAAAAGCGGAGTCTGTCACATCATAGTGATCTTGATACATAAAGACTAACGAACTCTCAGAAATAGATTCATGAACAGATGAATCGGTAACAACGTAAGCAACAAAGGGTCTAAACCAGTTATAACTTATTTGCGATTGAGTCTCTCATAAAATGACTCAGAAAACATTCTTTTTTCGAGACGATTCCGCCATAGTCACTGGTTTCTGTCACTCTTTGCCTTGTTTTATCTGATGTTCTAAATTAAAATGTAATCCTCTGCCATGTCGATAGTTTTGTAAGTATTTAAAGGTATTGTAAACTGTTTTGGACAAAGTATGTCAGCTGTAAACGAACCAGAAATTTTTCTTTGCGAGGAAGGCTATTAATTTGACAGCAAATAGTTTATTTCCCAGGCACATGTAAACAGATTTATAGGCAGTTCTGTTCTACATTGAAAACATACATTTACTGTGAAGGATGCCATATGGGCGCAGGAACTGTGTCTTTGTAATTCTGAAAAGCATGAATTGCATAATATAAATCATTAAGAACAAGACATAACTCATTAGCAAGTTTTGCATCCTGTATTGTTCCGTTTATGTCAATATTTTTGTGCGCATAGGGAATAACCATTTGTTTTGGAACTGGTACCATTCCAAGCCCTCCAGTAAAAATACGAAGGTCATTAGCACACCTTACACCACCAAATTGGTCTGAAAGAGAAATAAAACTATATAAATACAAATCTGTTTTAATTAATAACTAACTTGATAAAAGAAAGGCATTTAAAGTATCTTAAGAAACAATTGAAAACACTAAACGTATACAAACCTCTCGAGTAGGTAACAAAGGTACAAGGTTTCCAACAGCAGGTAGTCGGAGGAACATTGTTCATCATGTTCGATAAACCAGGTGGAAGACACCAGTTGTGTTCTGTGCTTACAAAAATAACTGCATCCAGTGATTGTATGGTTCTGTTTAGTTGTTTTATATATTCTGGTACAATCGACTGTTTCGACTTGAAGTTAAGAAGTTGGTTTGTTTGTGAAAACGGTACGTCCCTCGGATCTAAAACATGAACAAAGTTGATAAATGTATAGACGATCTTACTTTGAATACTAAACTATTTGAGAGATATACAGAGAGAGAGACAGAGAGAGAGAGAAAGAGAGAGAAACGAGAGCAAAACGGAAGTTTGGTCTTTTTGGTCACGAGGTGTTTGTCAAAAAGTTTTAAATGATATGGATGCATGTATATTCTGAACCATAGGATACCACTACTTCGGGTAACTGACCGATCTAGGTGCTCCCCTGGGAGCTAACCTATTACTTACATGTTTGTTTGTAAAGTGGTTTGTGTTGTCCCTACATTAAGTATGTATTTTATTATATTATAGTCTCATTCACACACACATACATGCAGACAATGAATTATACATTTCATATATGTATGTGATCATTTTTAATTAGATGATAATAAGATACTTTATTGTATTACATTAAATCACAAATACTTTGTCACAATGCACAAAAAGGTATACATGTAAGCACAAATACTTGATTATATTGTACAAGATTTATACTGTAAAGACTGGAGTATATTACACCATAAAACTAAACAGCGGTTGCTAATAACAAATATTCAATATTTGGTATAGCAACTGTTAAAATAAATATCTGTCACTTGTAGGATGATACCCTGGGGGCATGATTTGAACACACTTTGAAGAGGTCCTCTCCATATTGTTACACACTAAATATCTAGGAAAAATCATCCAATCATCCATCCTAAAAACAGACAGACTGATTTACAGATAACAAGTTGTTAGTGGACGGGCAGACAAGGAGTCTGACTGCTTTACAGAAAGCGACATGATGATAATTGCTTTAGGAAATTAGATCTAAAAGCAATTTTGGCAGTATTAAGTACTTTTTCTGAAAAAAAACAACAACAAGGCATATATGTATACACAATAACATATAGACTAATATCAAGTATTAAATTTTATAAACAAGTAACAAGAACAAAACCGAGGTCAAATATATGCATTATCTTAAGGAGCATGGATAAACTAGGACATCTGTTGAATTTGAGAAATACCCTGGCAACTCCACATTGACACAGAAATACATATATCGCTCATCTGGCTACAATTGGCTATAAAACAAAGTCAACTAAAGGGTCAATTTTGACCTTGGGACATGATTTCCCGATTTTTCTTGAACCGGTTTTGCCCGACATTTTGATATATGACATGACCCACTTCTATGAAAGGTGTGAAAAAAGCGGTTTTTCGCCGATTACGGCCGACCGGTTGACTTTTTCCGGAATTTTCTTGCACCCTCTTAAAGTGCTCGCCGAGCGCGACATTTTGATATATGACATGACCCACTTCTATGAAAGGTGTGAAAAAAGCGGTTTTTCGCCGATTACGGCCGACCGGTTGACTTTTTCCGGAATTTTCTTGCACCATCTTAAAGTGCTCGCCGAGCGCAACATTTTGATATATGACATGACCCACTTCTATGAAAGGTGTGAAAAAAGCGGTTTTTCGCCGATTACGGCCGACCGGTTGACTTTTTCCGGAATTTTCTTGCACCATCTTAAAGTGCTCGCCGAGCGCGACATTTTGATATATGACATGACCCACTTCTATGAAAGGTGTGAAAAAAGCGGTTTTTCGCCGATTACGGCCGACCGGTTGACTTTTTCCGGAATTTTCTTGCACCATCTTAAAGTGAAAATTTTGTAATTAATATTTTTTTGTATGTGTAACTAGGATTATTCTAGTGAGATTCCAGTGAGAGTTTGGGTAGTCGCACTGGCCGAAAATCTTATAATGTAAGTTGATGGAAATATATTTACCATACTTATACCTAAACTTTAGGATAAACATGTTTTCGAATTCAAGTTTTTACAACAGAAATGACTCATTCCTTTTCAGAAAAAAGAAAAACAAAAACCATTTATTAAACCTTTTAGATTGTGACGTTATATTGTTTATTTCTATGTACCTACCCTGTACACATTCGAAACGCCGCAATATTGTTATCAACGCCAGTAAACTAACTTCGGACACGGCCCTATTTCGGCTAAATTTAATTACACACATATAGTGTCCAACATTTTTAATCATGTTTAAATTAAATTGGCTCAAAATTAACAATACTTTAATTGTTCAACATGTGTATTATTTTGTTCCTCTATATCTTTGTGTCTTTGCGTAGTATTAAAATTTGCGTTACTTTACCGCGACGCCTTTACGTAAACAACAAAACATATCTTGCCTCTAACATGCATCTTTAAGTACAAAATTAATGTATATGTCATGCCAAAAGGGAATGTAACTTTAGGGGTAATTTCTAGTTTACCGGTCTATAGTTATTAAGACTAATGTTTAAGGTAGCTAGGTTTTGGTTCAGTTGATATTTGAAAGGAAAGGTATAAATTTTCGATGTTTTTGATGCTTACTTTTTACATTTTTGTTAAAGCTGCACAATGTTTTCAGTGAAAAAGCAACTATCCAAAATGATGGACTAAAACATAAGATGTATTTTAAGTTATAGCTAGAATTACAACACAAGCAAAAACCTAGGTTGCAATTTGAGAAAACTGTTGAAATTGTTGGTTTTATGTTTTACGGCACCACTGCATTACATGTTCATATTGGATTTTCGAAAGCGGTTGTAACGCTTTATTATTCAGTAGCGTATAATTTCAAAGATATAATTTGAAGGAATGAATACTGGGACCTTTCATGGATTTGTGTTTCTTGTTTTTCGAAACAACGTATCTATCTCCGTAACACGTGATCTGAGTCATCGTAATTTATTGAATGCAGCATCGGCATTTACGGTGATTGTACATGTACCCATACCGGAAAAATTGTTCTTTCTGGAAAGTGTCTCTATAACTGTCAATAAATAGCAAATTTCAAACAAGGACCACTTACGAGTTCGTAGGTTGCTATTCGAATTAGCAATTATTGCGAATGTTGAGCAACTACGAATTGCGAACTGCAGACAATCTGGTCGTAGCTCGAGATTCAAATTGTAAACAGACCAGTGGCTTGTTCGCAATTCAGGTTCAGTATCCCCGAGTTGTACCATAATTTCCGTACAATAGGCCGCTTCACTTTATTGGCCGCACCCCTATATATTTACGATTTAAGAAACAAAAATGAAGTGGCCGCCGCCGATACGCTGAATCCGGGCATTTAAGACGAGTCATGCCTTTTTGTATGACACTTTAGGTATTATCAATCAGTCCCGTTAATCTGATTACATACGGTATTGAATGGTAGTTCATTGACATATGAAGTCTAAATGGGTTGGAAAGTATTCAATTTTGGTAACTAAAACTGTTTTCAAACAGCGTATACAGTACCTAAATTTCCCACTATGTGCACTATAAATATTAATTTAAACGCTAAAATTGTCATATAGGACGCTTAAAACTAACAATTTGAAAGATAGAAAGGTCATATAGGCCGCATCGCTGCATAGGTCGTATCTACGAAAATTCATTTTTATACATATAGGCCACGGCATATTAAAGGCACACTATATGCAAAGTCACGGTAATAACCTGTATCATGTTTTGTAAAGTGCAAACCAGTTGCCACTTCGAGAGCGAATTACAGAGTACCAATTTGCTACTTAAATATGTACTCGTAAGTTGTGAACAGTAAAGCAGTTGCCACTTGGCAATCCGAAAGCTGACGGATGTTAGAAATTGAGGCCTTAGAGATGTTGATATAGGGTGATTTTTAAGGAGAGCTATGACTCGGCAAGGGTCGGTTAACGGTCAGGATAGTACTTTCATGTTTCCTCAAACACCATCTTTAGCGTGTTCTGCGAAATCTTATGCGGACAAAAAAAACAGCTACTTAAATTAATTCTGATATTCCTTAGTGTAACTGAACTGTAAGGTGTAGATCCGCAAGCTTCCCTAAACAAAATAGCTTGGTTCCGAGTCCCTCAATTTAATCATACTATTAACTTGTGATAAAAGCATTTAACACATTATAGAAACTTCCATATTATTCAAAATGATGCAATAAGAGAGAGAGAGAGGGAGAGATTTCACACTGTCAGATTTTTTATTGTTTTTCGTTGAAGAAAACTGTATTGACGTTATTTGTGCTAATCATCAGCTTATTTCTATGAATAAGTGCGTAATGAATATACGGATTTTCGTGCGATACATACTAAAGTGTAGTATTTTGAATTCGTTATCAAATAATATACTAAATAAGCCATTTCGAAACAACAATAATAGTTTAAACACCATGAAAATGCTGAATGTAGGTATGATACCTAAAGAGATTGACAGTACAACCTGTATTGTATATAAAATAAACATTTTGTGTCCAAACAGCATGAAAAATCAGCATAAATGTTCTTTGATATGCATATATTATCCCTCTTAATTCAACAGTTAATGAATACACAATAAAAAAGACATAAGAATTTTCAGGAACGGGCAAAATATGTGACCTTTGTTAAAATTTGTACTTTTTCAGGGGAGTTTGTGTTCAAATTCAGTTGCAATAAAAGCTACTGCACATAATCCTGGTATATTTCTATTTACAAGATTCGCATTAGCTACAGCAACAGTAGGCGAAATATAGAGAAGATGCTCCGTTATATTACTGTCTTAAATATAGCTTTAACGAGTTCTTAACATTGTCCAGTTTCTGAAAAATCCTACCTAACATGAAGCAGCGACACCAAGGAGAAACATTTGCACGCGCAAAAATGTCAAGGCGAAAATCGGTAATTTTGAAACAAAACTTACTTTAATGTTGTTTTTGTTCTCGATAATACTATATATTTCAACATTATACAATCCTAAACATGTGATTTAAATCGCATTTTGCACTGTTGCTTCAGAGCTAAATTACTTAAAAGCGTTTAGATTCACTAAGTTGTGCTTTATAGAGGAGTTCATTTTGGTGCAGCGATTTTTTTATGGCATTTCAATGCAAAAGCTGCCCAGTAAACGTCTTTGAGAACTAAAGATAATTCCGCTGATGCTCTCTCATCCTTAGTAGTTCCATCTTCCTCAATTATGTCACGTGCACGAGGAGCAAGCATCTGTTTCGGTACCGGTAACATACCCAGGGCTCCCGCGAATATGCGTAAGTTATTTGCACATTTTGCTCCTCCTGCATTACCTGAAATAAATAACGTTTGACATTTTATAAATGAAAAAACAAAACCAAAATCAGTTATCAGTTTATATATTTTTGTACAGTAACATTTGAATCAATATACTAAAATTATGTTGTCAAGCCGGTCTTGAAAATAAGCCGCCAGTATTTTGGACAGACAAAACAGGGATTACTATACTTTTATAACACAATTGCCATTTTTATTTACGCTATTAAACATAAAACAGTGATAAAACATTTTCTATTATAGTTACCTTAAACACCATAAATTGAAACAAAACGTATTTGAAAGGTACAACTCCGAATAAAATTTAGATCTATAAAATTCCAGCAGAAATTAAAATTCATTTAGTTAACGCTGTCTATTATCAGTATCAATTTGCACAGCCGTCATCATTTTCTGGAGCAGTAAAAGTACTTCAAAATAAACTGGACTGGAAAATAAGCCGTTTTGAAAAAAGCCACAAAATCCTTACGAAAAGTTATATAAACCGCGGCTAAATGTCGAGATTTTATGGTTATGCGATTATGGCTGTATCGAATTAAAAAAAACAAACCATCAACCAAAATCAGTAAGCATTCTTTTATACTTTTTCAACCACATCAATATTACGATGACGGCTGTATTGATTTAAAACTTTACTGAAACAGTTATTTGTCTTTCAAATGACTCACCATGTGCATAATTCACAAAACCACATGGCTTCCAACAAACACTTGACTGTCGAACATTATTAAAAATATTTGCGATTCCAGTCGGGATGATCCAGTTATACTCAGCGCTCACAAACACGTATGCGTCTAACCCTTGCAAAGTTTCATCAAGATCCTTTATATCTTGTGGCACAAGTGTAGGGTTGGTATAAAAAATGTCTTCCGAGGATTCATGAGAAAATTCAAAGTCTTTGGGATCTGAAATAATATAGTTGACGTTATTTTAGTCACTTACATCAAATAATTTCATTGTTTTTTTCATTGAGAAATCGTTTTAGTAATTTGTTGGCTATTTCAAGAATGAAGGTAAACAGACAATTGCCGAATTACACAAAAGTCAAATATTTAATGAAAGGAGAATAAAACAGACAGAAACAACATATAAACTTCACTGATACTTACACGACATACTAAATGCTGCTAAATCATCTCACTGGATTACATGTAGTTTTCTTCATTTCGTTAAATCACCGAAAGTAGTTTGCGCTTATTTTACACTCTAAATTGTGTTTGTTTGTAACCGCACCCCGATCAATATTACTTTATAACATGAGCTTTTATCTTCAACATTCCCTCAGTCGCAGGAGGGGAGCCATATTACAATTTGGGACCAGGCACAAAACACACATTCACCCACAAACCAATTTAGTTTTTAGAATATTTATGGAAAAGAGAGCAGTCAACCATTAGGTATAATTCAGGAGATGAGGAAGGTAACCATTATTGATAACTTCATGTCTGATACCCGTATATAACGTTGTCATGATATTGTGTTGAATGCAAAAAATTGTATATCACGGGCATTAGTTAAACAGTCCCGTGCACCAGATAAGCATTTACAGTCCTACAAACATATTCACAGACAAAATAGTGAATGTAAAAGACACGAGTTCAATATTCGATTAGATGTACGTGTACTGGAAGTATGCAACTTACCGATAATAACGGCGTCATGGTCTTTGACTACAGCATTTTTGACGAAAGTTGCCACCCTGTCGTTCAGACGCCCTTCTCGGGTTGAACTAAGCACAATCCCTATACGTAATTTCTCTGACATTTTGCACTACAAATATCTTACCCTTCGCTTATACCTGTAACCAGGTCTAATGTTTAATATAGGGCATGTATTTATTCATCATTTTAAGATAAAACAAATGTCATGTATCTTAACTTAAGATGCCCCTTCATGTATTAAGAGCGTGGTAGATTAAGAATGGCAAGTTACTAATACTTTACATGATATTTAATATGCTAAACGAAATGAAAATTTTGTTTTATATAATTTCCATTAATAAACCAAGAACCTTATAGTAATATGTATGTGGACACAGTATTACATAAAGACTGTGACCTTTATTAAAAATCAAAGGACTGATAGTACTGGAGGATCGATTGTCTCTGAACAACACAGACAGTACACATACATGTGTAAATATCAGGACAACCCTTACACGAGTAAAGTTATAAACACACTGGAGACACAACTGTCCACAAATTTTGACCTTTAACCATCTGTGTAAACTTTACTTTTGAGATAGAAACCCATGTGCTTACCTTTTGCATTCAGTGGCCATGTTCAACTACCCTATGAAGTAATACAGCTGTGAATGGTAACTGAGAAGTGGATTTTAACAAAACTGAACTGAAAATGTAAAGTTTGCACAACTTTTAATTTCACTCAAAAGTTATGGGATTTTCCCATAGGGTTGACTGCATTGTGTCAGGTCATATGGCAACTTCCAGCTTTCACGGAGGAGGATGATTCTGGGTGCCAATTCGGGCATTATTTCAGTCACAGGCGGGCACCTGGGTAGAGCCTTGGTAGCTTCCAGACATAAAAGATTCCGATCCAAGTAGCGGTGAGGACAAGTGATCATCAGTCGGTGACCTTAACCACTCGGTCACAGAGACCATTGATGCCAAGCAATTGTCTGAAGTCCCAATGGTTACCGAGAAAGTGAACTTTAAGAAAGCTTAACCAGAATTTAAGACGACACTGCCAACTGACGTCAAGAGAGTTTTGACAATGACTCTTTTGTTTTTTATAGAAGAACTAAAAATGAATTTTGAAGGTTGTAGTGAACAATGCCACTACCAGGATGAGAACCAACGGCCTCCTGGTTAGCAGTCCGACGCTCTACCCCTACGCCACAGCTCCTCTACAAAACGGGAATCAATACCGTAGTTAAAGTGTGGAAGCAGTCGAATACCAGCATTCGATAACGGACAGGATCCTATCCGAAGGGAAGGACACTTGTATCGTTGCAGCCCTCGAAATGAGAGTACTGAGATGACTTTGTGTATCCATTATTACGTCTACTGTAATAATCACACGTTTGCTGTATTTATAATATAAGCTAAACTATATATCATGACATTATGGTATGTCATGTCCGTTTTCATCGTTTGTCTTACATGTAACGTTTAACAGGTACACCATTTCAGGAGATAAAGTTAGCGAAAACGAAAATACGTTTACATAGTAATATGTTTAATTCCTTTCAAGCAATAGTTCTGCTTAACAGAGAAAGCCTTGGAAAAGTAACTTGTACGATGTAAAGCGCATGTTACGGGCTATCAGAAAAATACATAATTTTTTGTATTGCATTAA
>JAFMSR010000001.1:11403392-11417725 GCA_022818135.1 Saxidomus purpurata | reverse complement strand
TTAATACCAAAATAGCATTATTAAAACGCATTTTGTTCCTTCTCACAGATGAGACAAAAAAATATGTTTTATAACACGTACATTTGCCAATATTCGATTACTGTTGTACAATCTGGGAAAAGATAACAAAAACTATATGAACAAAATAAACATGCTACAAAAACGAGTTGCAAAAATTATCTTAAATAAGCCGATGAAAACGCCAACATTAGGGCTATATAAACGATTAAAATAGCTTTCTTTTACTGATAGGTGTAAATACCACACTGCTGTTCTTGTGTATAAAGTTTAGAATCATATGTCGCCATCATATATGTCAGAGATTTTGATATTTTCCAAAAATGAAAAACATAATCTGCGATCTTCTCTGCACAATGATCTTGTTTTACAAAAGAATACCTCGAACCAATTATTATAAAGATTCATTCTCGTATTTTAGTATGAAAGTTTGGAATGATATTCCATTTGATATTAGAGGAATTCCTGAACTCAAAACATTTTAAATACAAAGTAAGAACTATCTATTAAGTAACACTTAACAGCTGCAGACTTAGTATGTCTTTTTTTCTATATTAAATTTACTTCTGCAAATATTTCCGCACTAACCTTTGGACTAAATTTTTGAGTGTCTGTCGCATCAAAAGAAAGTTTCAACAATTTTAACAATTTTTGTCTCACTTTTGCATATCTAACTTTGCCAAACAAATATACTTTTTGAAAAATATGATTGTTCAATTGAAATGTATAACTGAGTAAATCATATTTTGTCTCATGATGCTTTATCGACGGTATGTTGTTGTTGTTGCATTTTAATTCTTCTTTTATATTGTTGAAGGCCATATGAAAATAAATTGTTCTAAATTATAAATTTATTTCTACAAATATATTTCCGCACTAACTTTTGGTCTAATTTTTTGAGTGTCTGTCTTATCAAAAGAAAGTTTCAACAGTTTTAACAATTTTTGTCTTACTTTTGTCATATCTAACTTTTACTAAAAATAGACTTTTGAAAAATATGATTGTTAAATTGTAAAAATGTATAACTAGTAAATCGTATTTTGTTTCATATTTCTCTATCAACGGTATGTTATTGTTGTTGCATTTTAATTCTTCTTTTACATTGTTGAAGGCCATATGAAAATAAGTTTGATTTACATGTAAATTCTTGTATGTCTGATATGTAACCTTCATGAAATAAAGATTTTTATTATTATTATTATTATTATTATTATTATTATTATTATAAACATGTAATTCACAACTACCAAATTACAACATATAATTTATATTCTGACATCAATAATTTTACAAATGTATGAATCTGAAAATTCTACTGTAGTACAAAAATGTAGTACACTTTGAATTTACTAGTTCACTTTATTTATGAAAGACACATACGAACGGTGAAGCACTCTTCTACCTAACATGCTGAAAAGTGGTCGTTTTAAAGCAGCAAACATGGATTCAAGCCACTACTTTATTTGCTTGCTACATCTGTAAGTAAATTGTGACACATTACGTCTTTCGTGTATGTTGCACTTGTCAAAAACGTCCAATATTTTTGCATATATTCATTAATATTTGAGCGGCACTGAGTCTGATTTACTTATTTTTCATAATCTTTGTATTCTTAGAAAAGGTTTGCCAGGTTTTGAAGTAATTGTTATGTGACACTCTACCAAGTTCTAACTAGTTAGTTCGTTAAAAAATATTGTCGCCAGAGAGCATGTCTCGTAAGCCTCTATGTACATGTATATATAGCAAGTTCCAAAAATCTTCTTAGAAACTATTTTGTCAGATTTTGAAATTATTTCAAAGTATTGTTTCTATCTGACCCTCCACCAAATTCCTTGTGGTAAAGTATATTTGTGGTTCCCTACAAAAAATGTTCAAATCACAGGGTGGATATTGGTCCTATGCCTTTACGTCACTTATGTAACATCAACTTAAATTATACATGTAGTTAAAGTTTTTTTTGTCTTAAACTGCAATGCCCTGAGCCTAGATTTTTTATGATGGCCAAGTTGTCATTTACCACGTTTGTTTAAATCATGCCCCTGGGGTCAAAATTTGACCTACCCGGTGGGTAGACTTGTATACGGAAATACTTTAAAGAATCTTTTTGTTCAAAACCAATGGTATCGAACATAGAAATATGGCACCAATTGCAAACAGATCTCAACGCTTACCTGAGACGACCTCAATCTTTTTACCTTCTTTCTGGATTTTGAAGCTATAATGACTAATTTTGAACCATGTAATATATACAGTTTTGAAAGGGCTTAGTTTGCGGTTTATGTTAGTTTTTAAGCGAATCAAGTAGAGCCCTGTTTTACGAGCACATTTCATATTACCGTTTTTAAGCCTATCAAGATATTTTTGGTAAAACAGTTAGTCACTGCTGGACCACTAAATAAGGAAGAAGTTAAACTATATGTTTTTAAAAAAGTATGTCAATAGCTACCACCACGTACACAATATTGAATGCTACATCAAACGGTGCTCAAATTGCAGGACATTTATTGGCGAGATATACACTTCAGGTGTGTTGTGAGTTAGATCCCTGTTATAATATCCATAATCTTACCACAGATGAACATGAATTATGTGTTAAACCCTCATGGAAAAAACAAAACCTGTGATCTCAAATTAGAGTATAATGTTTACACACCAACCGAACAATATTTTCGAGAACCTTCGTTGTCAAATAAACTTGTGATCTTGAGGAAGAACATAAGTTCTCAGTGGGAACCACGTTCTCGACATCTAGAACATTCATTTTATAGTTTCATGAAAGCTTGGCAAGCCATTGATGTATGAGGATGTGAGAATCCAATGAGTTCCATGATTCAGTAAATAACTAGAAGTATCTTCATATTGGTACAAAGCCATGGTAAGACGGAAAACTTGTTTTAGTGTTTTTATTTGTACAAACTGTTTTAGCTAATTATGCAAACCTACCTGAAGGTATACTAAAAATTCATTTACTAACACAGAAACATTACTGTTCAAATGTACTTGATTTCGCGCCGTTAAATTTTAGCGCATTGCTTACAAATTCCATAAATTCGAAATATTGGCGTTTTCGTGAACTAGCGCACTTTAACTTAATGTTCGGAAATTGGCGAAAATTACCGAACCATTTCGTAAAATGTGCCGCAAATGCGCTGACAGTGAAAAGTTTTCAACGGATTCAAGTCCCTTTCATCCATTAGGTCAATCCAACTTTTAAACGACTAGAATAAAAATTAATGAATATTGAAGTAAATGCAAAATGATGTTAGAGAGAGAAAATGCTTTTATTAAAGGGGGGTCACTGCTGAAATTCAAAATAAAAAGAAATTTTATTGACCCTGTTTTTTATGGAGACTAACATAATGCTAGTTAATGGAGAAATAATGATGGGTCAATGACTTAACTTTTTCGCAATATTAATTTTTAGTCATACACTATCAGATAAGGTGCTTAATGCAAAATTAGCTAGAATTTTCGTATTGTAAACGTTTATGTATGTGGTGTAAGTTTCAGAATGGGTATCAATTTTTTATATCTTCTAATGTAGTATGTCATACTTAAGGATGAAAAATTAGAGATAGTGGTATTTCTATCATCATCTGAATAAATATTACTCCCCTTATTATTACCCCACCCACTTTACTAAAATTCATTTTTTCAATTTTTGATAAATGAATATTTCATGATAAAGGAATAACAAGGTTTTTCAGATATTTTGCCCACAGTTTGATTAAAACTTTTGTTTTAGAATGCAAAAATAAAGAATGGGGGTCAATGTGCATATAAGAAAGAAATTCATCAAAAACTGACAAAAAATGTGTTTTTTAGATTTCAACGAGGTTTGAGATATGACGGCATATGTCTGTAACAAGGAACTGTAAAAGGGACTAGTTGTTGATTGATTTTATATCCTAACAATTATTATTGTAATACAGTTTGAATCAAGTAAATATCTTAAATGGTTTTTGAGGAAAGACTATTTTTGTACCCCTACCACCATTCTGGCATCTGACAAAATTTGTCAATTTAATCACAAAATGTGAGGTCAAAATATTTTTTCTCAAAAATGTTCAATTTTTTTACACTTAAATATTCCTATTGTGCCTAAGTTTACTACTACATAATTGATTTTTCCAGTTAACTCATCATTTTTAAATTTTTTTAAAACAAATGTAAATTTCCGGAAGTGCAAAAATCCAAAACCTCACCAGTGACCCCCTTAAGAGGAAACGGTAGTAACAAACTAATAACTTACAGAAGTTTAAATCACAATTTTGTACTGAAAAATACTTTGTTAATAAATTGCCATATCATTATGATCTGCATTTACAAAGTGTTTAGATGTCGCGTAGCGCCTCTCAAAATAGAAACATGCATATATGAGAATATTGATTAAGTTAATAGCACCTGTTTTAACTGACTTAACATTGTAGAAGATGAAAAACATGTACTTTTAAATTGTTTATTGTACAATGATATCAGGAAAGACCTAGACTCTGCAATATAGAACTTGTCAATAGTGAATCAAAAATATGTCTGATGAAGAGAAAATTTAAAGTTAAAATATTTAGTGATGAAACTCTCATCTATATATCTGCCAAAACCTGCCAAAATATTGTAATTGAAAAATAGCAAATACTGTACTGTAGATCATGACTTTAATATTACCAATATTTTAACATTTACATAGCTACATGTTATTATGACTTTAGCTAATACATTCATGTATACGTCTTTTATATCATTGGTCTCATATATTGATACACTGATGAGAGTTTAGGTAATTATTGCTAATCAGTTCATTCTTGATTTGATCAAGGGTGATATTCGATTTTTAAGACTATTTTTTACATGCACAATAATGCCGTTTTTCTTTTCGGTTTCTTACTTTTGTTTCATTCTATGGGAGTTTTTAGTTAAAGATTAGCAATGGTTACCTGACTTTTACACTGTATAAATAGTCTTAATGCATAGTGCTGTGATACTTCTTACAATGCAAGTAAAAGCAGTTCTTATGTTTTACTATGTAAATAATAATATAATATATTTATATAACTTATGAATTTTTAATTGTAATCTAGAGATGCAATATGTCATTGTATATTAACTTTATATAGAGTGGTCATTTACAAATGTGCTAGTCCTATAACAAATATGAGTTTTATGATAAAATTTGTAGCGTAAATGAAAGAGACTTTAATAAAATATTTAAATTGAATTGAATCCATTACCTGTGTTATTACCATTTTTAATCAAGCAATTAAACTCGCAGTAACGATCAGTTGTTAATTGATTGACCTTCATCATCCTAACATAGACCAGAAGTAAAGGCGAAAAGCCACGGCCAAGCAGGGCAGGGCTTTGATGGGTATTTTGTCGTAATTGCAAGTGTCATTTCACCAAGCGGTTTGCTTTTCCTTGGTTTTATGTAACAAGTTCATTACAAAATTAAATCATAAAATAGTTTGCATATCATAAGATACATCAACTGCTCAAAGTCTGTGACTTATGGAAAAGTTTCAAGCTTTGGAGTTTCCATTGTTAGGGAAAAATTTGTTGCTTAAACAATGATTTACTATGTAAACCATCATGAGTTATTTCTTACAATAATGAACTGTTTTTACATCATGTTTTACTGTATAAACGGCTCTCAACATGATACATTCTGAATTTCTAATTTGGGCAAGTCTATTTTTTCATAGGGATGTTTTGCAAAAGCTGACAGCAGACGACACTGTAATTGCGTCTGCTTCGGAGTATAACTATGTGAAAGGAGCATGAAAATGTGAAATGAGTCAAATGTCAGATATTAAACTTCTAAAGCAAATGTCAATATCGTATACAATTTCAGCCGGTAGTCGTATGTTTAAATTTATCATTCGTGTTCTCATTTATATCAGTCAAGGTTAAAATGTGTGACATATACTAACAAGGATAAAACGTGTAAAGGTAATATTTTCTATACAATTTCAGTCGGTAGTCATATGTTTGGATTTATCACTCGTGTTCTCATTTATATCAGTCAAGGTTAAAATGTGTGACATATACTATCAAGGATAAAACATTTAAAGGTTATATATTCTACATAATTTCAGTCGGTAGTCATATGTTTAAATTTATCATTCGTGTTCTCATTTATATCAGTCAAGGTTAAAATGTGTGACATATACTAACAAGGATAAAACGTGTAAAGGTAATATTTTCTATACAATTTCAGTCGGTAGTCATATGTTTGGATTTATCACTCGTGTTCTCATTTATATCAGTCAAGGTTAAAATGTGTGACATATACTAACAAGGATAAAACGTTAAAAGGTTATATTTTCTATACAATTTCAGTCGGTAGTCATATGTTTAAATTTATCATTCGTGTTCTCATTTATATCAGTCAAGGTTAAAATGTGTGACATATACTAACAAGTATAAAACGTTAAAAGGTAATATTTTCTATACAATTTCAGTCGGTAGTCATATGACACATATCTACAAGGATAAAACGTTTAAAGGTAATATTTTCTGCTTTTTATATTAAAAAATAATTGAAGTAAAATGAGGCAAGTATTGGAAATAGTAGTGGACAGATATAGGTATAGACGAACAAAAAATATCTATATACATGTATTGCCAGAGCCGGAAATTCTTACCAGCATTTTCTTGCAAACCGTATTCTAAAATCTTTCTTTTAGTAGCGTTTGAATTTCTGGCATCCACTATAAAGGTAGTTTGTTCTACATAGGGCATGGGCTTGCCAGGACGGCGAGACCTGTACATTCGTGAAGTTTGGTCATGTCAGCCGTATTGCAGTTCACTGTTGGCAGTCTATTTGTAGATCGTCAGCTTAGTAGACGGTCATACTCAACAAAGTTGTTGGGTGAACAAAAACGAATTGTTGTGAAAATGACATTTTTGCAGTTATTCTTATAACGTCGTTATTAGTCGGCGCTCAGGAGAGTTCCGACTATATTTGACATTGTCAAAGTTATCCCAAAAGTTTGGGACAAGTTGTTATTTACGATTAATCTTCATTTATTATGTCGTTTCATTGAATAAAAATCATTGAAATTTAACCAAAGTATTCACCTGAAACAATGATGAAATATTTCATCGCTATAAAAATGAATATATCATGTTGATAATAATCATCATTTTCTTAAAATTCGATCCCATAATAAATTGATAAAGTGGGTTCGACCTTGCAACAAAAAGGTGCTCCTACGCAGTAAACTTTCCTAGATTGGTTCTCAGTGTAGTGTATTGAAACTATTGGATCCCTAAATTTTTATTAGACGGGTTCGACAAGTACAAAAAAGCAGGTCTTCAGAATCTTCTGCGCCGACTTGATGCTATGCATCAACGTTTTTCTTGTTTATCTACTAACAAAATGTTATCATCGTGTATTTAGGTAGGGACATCGTGGCCGCCATAGCTAAGAGCAATATGTACGCTTTAAAACCAACGATGCCATCGGTGTGTTATGAAGGAAAATGCCCGACGAATACGACCGATACATTAATGTATATTCTCTATCATGCGTGATTTAAAAATCAGAAAATACGCATAACTGAATACCTGTAAGACATCATATTCATTATCCAAACCTGCACTGAGTATGCCGCTTTCGGTTCTTCCAGATATCAAGCAAAAACGATGTTTACTCTTTCTAAATCGAAAGAGGTATCATAAAACAGTTTTGGAAAAAGAAAACTGTCCCTGTATATTTTCAGTAGACGCTATATTTTCAAAAGAACAAATGGAATAATCACCCGAGGAGAAAACCACTAATCTGGTTTTAGACAAGACGTATTTCCTTATATAAATCTATATAATACAAGCGAGCCCATGGCTGCGGCCAATGTTGACTCAAGGGCCATAATTTGAAAATAACATATTTAAATATGTTGAAATCTTGATGGAAACAAATACGCAAACATTGCGATCTAAAGGAACGAAAAACATCACGAAGTAAACCGAAAGGTAAAAACAAATCCCAAAACAAGTCCATTTATAAATCTTTTAAAATGTTTTTTTTAATAACAGATTGACTGTACAGACTTCTTTTGTTACAAGTTTTCATTAAAATTGTTAATCTATTATCTTTCCGTCTTGTTGTTGTTTGAAACACTAATTTTACCGCACAACACTATTAAGCCACACCTAGTAGAATAGCGCTGGTGCGCCGTGCAATTTACAATGTTTCAGAGCAACTTTCAGTATGGCACGTTCTATATGTACACTTCTCTAATTACTTTCAATGAAAAAGAAGAATATTTCTATTACCTTTTTTCAGGGTTTATAGTGATCTCCTCTAAGTACATTATGTAGATATGCTGACCCACTGACTAACTCGTATATGATTTTGCATTTATACATTTATGTACATTATATATTTCCCTTATTTTTTATCAATGAAAAAGAATTTGAATAGTTCTATTATCATATTTTTAAGGGTGAAATGTGATCCTATCTTAGTATAATATTGCGTTGACCCGCTGACGAGCTCGTCAGTGTCTGACTTTCCGTTTTTGAATTTATTAATATATATTTTATTGCAAGCAAACATTTCTCTTTTTAAGAATCAAAGGCATGGCGGACAAAACTTTCACCGTTGAAGATGCTGGAGGTTCAGTTCTTCGTGAACAATTGATGGTTGACGGTCTTCATATGTCAACATTTAATAAACCGGCAGACGTAGCAGCTGGTATCATTAGACACATCCCGAAAGTCAATATACGGATGGATGATACGATGTTGTGTACATTTCCAAAATCTGGTATCGTAACTGATCTATTTCCTTTTAAATAATCAAATAGCAGGAACACGAATTTTGTTTTGCACCATGTGTTTTTGTTTCATGACAGAAGTATCAGAAATGATTGTCTCATAAGCGTTTATCCATATATGTATCGTCACGTTTATAACATCATTTGGCAGGAATACATCTATCTAGAGAACTATTCAGTATGGTATTATTTCTGAACAATGTTTGTTTTCCAAATTGAGAAAAAAGACACGTAAGACTTTTGTAAATGAGAAATCCAATGTTTAAATCCTGGAGATTTAGCATATGTAACTGACCACTATTCGTGAATATTGTGTCAAATTTTCTCCAACTATTATTGATTGGCTATCAATACTAGTCAGGTCATATAAACTGCTTATTCCCGTATGAGATGCTTTGTTGAGGTAAAGTTTTACCTTAAGTCTTGTATATTTTAGTGTGTTTGAACTTTGAATCAAGTTCATAGTACCTATAGAACTTCAATTAACTTGATGACAGGTCACATTTATTTTGTAATCATCGCTTTTCTTAAAAGTATAGACGTGGATGTCTTTAGTTTATAAATACTGTTTGCAATGTTAGGCTCGACAACATTCTGACTTGCAGGGACTAACTGGGTTTATGAGATCATCACAATGCTGCTGAAACAGAAGGCAGAAATCGCCACAGAGATGAAGCTAACCATCATGCTGGAGGTTATGCCGGAAGCGGCATTAGAGAAATTCCCCTCACCGAGAGTTCTGAACACTCACGTGCCGCTTGACTGGTTACCAAAACAACTTAAAGAAAAGAAAACAAAAACTGTGGTGATTTTTAGGAACCCAAAAGACACAGTGGTGTCCTTCTACTATCATCTCTGTGGAATAAAAATGTTCGACTATGACGGAAAATTTAAAGACTTCCTAAAACTGTTCATGGAAGACAAATGTAAGTTAACAAATATAGGTCCAATTCTCTTCAGTTTAAACTTTAAAGTGTATGAAGCACTACAAGTGATAAAACGATATTTGCTGTGGTAATAGTTAGGGTTAGATATCGATGGCGACGGAAGCTGTAATAGTGGTATTGAAGCTTATTAGTAGAAGAATTGCGAAAATGTAGGCGGTTATAATATGATAGATGATAATTGTGATACCGCTGATGCTGATAATAACTATAACAAATCGTAAAATTCTTTTTACCCGCTTACTGTCGGTATTATTTCCAACAAATGAATGTTTTAATCTGGTAGTCCTTGTTAAACGGTTTCTTAAATCTAACATGTGAACAAAGACTAATCATGAAAAAACTGAAAGTTTACCCTCAATTTACACGGAAGTTTCTACATAAGATTAACTGCACATTGAAATCACATAAGTTGTCTTTACTTGCTAGGTGGTCTATGTTTAGAGGTCGTACATGACTCAGTCTTGACTGTACATGTTTTGCGCTGTTTTTTAATTTATTATGATAACCTAGATCTATATTTGCTTTAATAAACATGTATCTTTTAACTACAGTTTAAATTAAATAGGTTTTATTTTGTTTCATGCATTTGAAATGTAAGATGACCTTTGGAAAGTGCATTATCTTTCGCAATTTCACTTTAGTTATAGCTTTAAAACATGCAACTCCTAGTTGATGTTTCTGACATCTATAACTTAGCTTAGTAGTCGAGATATCATAAAAGGAACATTTACTTCTTATAGTGATGTATGGCAGCTGGTTTCAGTACACTCTAGATTTCGAGAAAGCAATATTGGCTGAGCCTGACAGATATCATTTGGTATTCTTCGAGGATTTAAAAGAGGTAACATTTGTATACTGCTATGCTGACTTGTTTAAATTCTTTTGTGACGAGATGCCTAATAATCCTAATTAGTATTTACGCGAAGAACAAAATACTTGTTTCTTTTATAGAGTGCTGTCTTGACCGTTGTTCGAAATCGCAAGCTTCTAGATTGTTATTTCACTACCACTGCAATTTATTAGTAAACAGTTGACACCATCAATTGACTCCATCGATGATGCATGTTATATATTACTTACTAAATGATAAGGTTTTACCAAAATTCATATACAGTCTAAAGGCGAACTCATGTCTAACTTAATGATACTTCTAAAGAAGTTGTCCAAACACCAAAAAAAGAGTAGTTTGTTTTCTAAATTCAAATATGTACACTACATTTTCTTTATTTATTTAAAAACCATAATACTTGATTAACATGTGCGAATTATTGTATAATACTCTTAATGTTTATTTTCTATTTTCTCTAGAATGGATTAGAAGAAATAAAGAAATTAGCAAACTTCCTAAGCGTACCAGCAGACGATCAGCTCTTTGTCGCAATAAACGAGAAATGTAGTTTCCAATCCTTAGCATCAAATAAAAAAAGTCCAGAAATAACAAAAATCGTTATAAAGAACAACTTCTCAATATTTCGCAAAGGTAAGCAGAATTACCCTTAACTCCCCCTTTTCTTGCTCTACTTTTAACAATCTGTCAGCAGTGCTAAACACATATATATGACAACGTGATAACAATTAAAGCTTTATTAGAGAATGATGACATCCCTTTGAAAAAACTGTACTCAAATACATATAATTATTTGCAGGTCAAATAGGAGACTGGAAGAATCATTTTACAGTTGCTGAAAGCGAAGCTTTTGACAAACTCTTCCAAGAGAAGATGAAGTCATCAGCTTTAAAATTCAGGTTCGAACCGTCTAACAAATAAATATCTGAGGAGATTGCTGTGTATATATTATCAAATGTACATGGTTACAATAGAGTTTCTTTATTGCAATAATAATAATTATGCCAGAAGTCGTTGCCATTTTTCGTAAAGACAATGTAATATTTCATTTTCACAACATTTTGCTTATGCTTGTATTAATGTACATTTCTGATGATAACAAATACTTTTCGAAGTATTACTTTGTATCAAGATATCAACGTTTGAAATAAAATGACATTAAATTCCTCGGTTTTCTGGCTTGTACCACGCTTTAACCCTGGGGTAGCTCGGTAAAAATCGGTAACTTACTTTTATAGAACTATATTCATGTTTAATATTGTCGAAATCAAATATGCTTAACAGGAGTCAAGTGTTCAAATAAACCAGTATTAGTGGAGCTTTGATTTTAATTGGTTAGTACTTTCCTCCAAGTACATATATATTGTTTTTGCTTTCGATACGTGTCTGTATCCTTTATACTAAATTATGTATTCTCTTGATACTTCTAGAGCTAATAGTCCAAGAGCCAAGGGCTATTTATTCGCCCAAAAGCGAAAATAGTCTTAATTGAAAGCAAAATTTCTACTGATAACAAAAATCCATTTCTTACAAAAATTCTCTGTCACACGGCTTGGAAATTCAAGATGGCCGACAAGATATTGCCGAATTTTTTAAAACTTACACCCGTAAATAACAAAGCATATTCTGAGTTCCTTGTACAGCCGGTTGAAACAAAATTACAATAATTGACAAAAATAATAAATTTTATGTGACTGTAACCGCCACTTTTGAATAAGTACAAAACAAATACCCAAAAATGGTCTAAAGATCAGTGTTTTGTTAAACAGTTTACCTGTGAATTGCCACAGATTTCAAGAAATCCACCAAATTGTGTCACAAACTTTTTAGGACAGTAAAACAATTATTTACCAAGACAATGCTGCCTCAAAATAGTATCTTGCTTGGTGTTGTAGACACAAAATTTCTTTAAAAGTGGGTGGGGTAAATTAACCCCTGAAAATGAATTATAAACAAAGGTCAATCTATTATAAATTCTGAGCATTGTTAACTCTTTAATGCACTGTATTAATATAATAATGCACTTTTTAAGGAAAAACAGCTTGCTTTAATTCATTTTTGATGATTTTTAGTTAAAATCGACTTGTTTTTCGAACTTTATGAGTAAAAAAGCAGTTTCTTTCGCCTCATCTCGGTTTGGCATGGAACGTCTTAACAACTGACTGTTAAAGTATTATTATAATAATTAAATCGAGTCTTTAATTGACACATGTTGTCCCCTGAAACAAAAACTGCATAAATGTGATAGACTTTCCTGTCTTTATATAAAAAGGATATGCCTTTAGGGTGGGTTGGGTCGACCAAGGCCTGAAAATATAATGTGTTTATGTAATTCAAATTCAAGGGCTGATTTAATGTTTTATCAGATTTTGTGTTATGTTTTTGCATGAATTATGCAAGTGATTTTGGTATTCAAGTATTTGCTTCGTTTTAAAACAACATTTGTGTAAAACGTCTGCAAAAATTTTATTGTTTTACAATGTAATATTACAAAGAGTCAACCTTACATGAATTGCAAATGTAATGCATTTGCTGGTCTGTACCACTTAACTCAGCATTATTTGGTAAGAGATTTAAACAATACTTATATCAAAGATTATCTGCTTTGTCTTAAGCAACTACCTATCTCCTCTTCTTCTTCTTCTTCTTCTTCCTTTTTATAATCTGAGTAACTACTGCTTTGTCAATACATGTAGTTCACTATAGAGTCGTCTTCAACGAAATCGTCAATACATTCAATAAACATCGCTGTAGTTATCAAAAGGTCAACAACGGAATGTGGTAGTTGGTAACCTTCGAACCTATTTACTTTGTACGTCACCTCATTTAGTGACCAACCATATTCCTCGGATAACAGCTGACTTTTTCTCACTCAAAACACACATTAATGGTTGTTCGCTTTTATTTTCTGTGCCAGAACCCAATGACATTTGTAGCATCGAACTCTTAAGTCGCAAAGCGCTAGACAACTTTACAGACACCTTGTCTAAGTTTTTTTCTTAAGGCATGCACAGGTGGATTTCAATCACATCAATCTGTTCTAACTGCCGCACAAATGTCACACAGATAACTCAATACTTTGAGGGGTAAAGACTATAATATCTCTACGATGATCTAATTCACTGAACGCTTTTTGAGCCATTTGCCACATCTAACGCAACATTTGCATTTATACTGCCAATACATGATGTACCAAATCTACTGAACGCTGTTTGTCTGCAAAGGCCGTACTGTAGGCATATAAACCAGGTAGAGCTGTTTGTCACACTTGGCTAATTTCATTATACTCCCACTACAAGAGGTAATCATCTTATTTTTAAACGCAGAAGAAATGTTCACTTTGACAAAACTGAACGACATTTTCAACTCCCTTCTGCTATGTATAACCTGTGGGCTAAAAGATATAGTTGAAGGAACATGTATCTTGGTCAGTTTATGTGAAAATGGTAAGTCGTAATATTTGCGATAAAGTCGAGGGTCTCGTACTGGGCTATAAGGACTATATGTGCTTACTCTTACAGAAGTGTTAAAAGTGCAGAAATCCACGGAACATACGATTCGATTTGGCTCTATACGGAATGCCCCTTACAGCGTTCGAATAAATTAATATAATAATACTTCGTCTGGAGAACTGCCGAAAGTTTTTTAAAACTTAAACTGAGGCTACTTGACGTCGTTCGAAAAATTGAACGGGCGATTTCGAAAGTCAACGCGGCGAATCAGAGAGAGAGAGATGGCTCCGTG
>JAFMSR010000001.1:11369268-11391274 GCA_022818135.1 Saxidomus purpurata | reverse complement strand
CTGACTGTATTTTTCAACGATCAACGATTTATTATTTCGATTCTAACATGGTATTTTCTTTGAACACTATTCTGAATTTTAATAAACGCGTAGTAGTACATCATTATAACCTTAAGACTCGAAATACGATTGGACGCGCTTGTTTACATGCGTCACGTCGTTATGTCATTTGCCGCATGTCTTCCTTCTAAATACGTGCTGTGTGTTATCGTTTAATAAAATACAGGTTTTTCCTATATGTTTATACCATGTACAGGAAAAGCAGCCGTTTGTGTAAAACTATGTCTTAATTCATTTGGGAGAACGAACTTGTCTCATAAAATTAAAAGAGAAATTATTGCATAAGATTATGAATTATGGGGTTTAACATGATTGATTTAATTGATTTTCTCAACTAATTAAAAGTTAGTTTGGTGAAAAGAATCACAGATGAAAATTATCACGGCGTATGAGAAGTATTTTATATTAACATGGTGAAACACTATGGAAAACTTTAATATTTGGTAGTAATCTAGGAAAACGAGAACTTGACAAATTAAGCAAAGGGAACAAATTCTTTAAAGATGTTTTGACTTCATGGAGAAAAATAGATCTCAATTTAATGAAAGCCGAACAAATAAGGAAGCAAATAATTTGGAATAACAGTATCATGAAAAACGCAGATGGTACATTTTATTATAAAGACTGGTTTGAAAAGGTATTAAATATTTAAAACACTCTTTGAATTAAAGAAGTAATGACTTATACATATTTGAAGACAACTTTAAATTTCTATATAACATAGAAGATAGCGATTTTCTTTAACATAATCAATTAATAACAAGTATTCCGAAAAATATAAAAACAAAAATGTAAAAATTACCAAGACAAAAAAAAGAAAATCAAACCTACAAATAGAACTAAAGCATGTAAAAAAAAAATTATTATATTCCATGCAAATAAGGAAAACTACAAAAACTGCTGTTAAAGCTAAAACAAGTGGGAAAGCTAACTGCACAATAACTAAGTTATATATAATATATATGATAATACATTGTAGTTATGAAATTTTATATCTACCAAATGAAAAATAGAAAAATATACCAGTGTTTGTTAATTTCAAAAACTTACAGTCAGAATAGAAATTGAGCAAGAAATTGCTTTAATACAAAACAAATTGAAAAACATCAAAGAAAATTGCAACTTATGAACTTATGTTCATAAAACATACGTCAAAATGTTTCTAAAATAGTATGATGTTGTCTTTTAAAATTTCGAGTCAAATATAACATAACAGCATAGTATAAATAGTATCAAGATCGACACCCATCATACTGTTTTTATTAATGGATATCAAACTTTCAATTCTCTTTTCCTCTAAAATCTTTCTTTTCTTAATGATCCTTAATGCATAATTTTGGTCTCCAAAATATAACTTCTCTCTACTTTGCACTTCTTTTTCTTTTTAAACTGTGTTTATTGAAATATCTGTATATATTTAGTTTACATAAAGTGTTAGAATAACTATGTTAACATTACAAAATGTTGTGTATACATATATAATGAAAATTGATAAAAAAAAACATAAAAAATATCCCGAAAACTCCTAGTAACCCATACGTTAATAATCTGAAAATATATATACACATAAAAGTATGGCACTGTCTCGACAGTAAATAATGTTCAACATTATGTTCGATAATATAATGTTTTTACAAGATAATACATTCTCTTTTGTTTTGTTGTCCGATAGACTGCGGGTCATAATTGACTGGATCGTCAGGTTTCAGCTCTCTTTTATTGTGGTTCCAAGTTGTCTGGTCGAAAATATCTTCCCAGTGCTTCGTTTCCTTACACAACTGAATGTAGTAAGGGTTCCTACAGGAAAGCTCCCTTTTCATTCGATCTTCTTCTTCTCTCTTCATCCTCAGTATATCAAGATACCGTTGACTGATGTTCTGTAGGCCATTTACTAGATGCTTTTCATAATCATCTCTAACAGCTGCTTCTACATCTTGTTCCTCTTTTATTATCATTTCATCTTCCTCTCTGAATATTGACAAGCAATTTACCTTTCGTCGATGTGGTCCTTCTCCTTCTGAAAATGTACAACCTATGCAGTAAACGTTATTTGTTACTTTAAGAATACACATATAAACCCAGGAAGAATCTGAAAACACAACTGTTTTATATTAAATTCAGATAAAACACATGCTTCATTTGTTTTGAGTAAAATAAAATTTTACACACAACGCCGATAGAATGATATGCAGCCTGTCTTCAAAGATACTGCAATATTTAAAGCACCTGTTCATAAATTTCATTAAAGTGTAATCCACAGTCATGTTATCAACAAAACATTGTATGTGTTATCTTGAGTCCTAGCGACCTGGATCTGATCAGTAACAAGCTAAAACGTAAAATAAATTTATTCAGCGTAATATATCCCCAATATGAGGTTAAAGTCTACCAAACGGCATCTCTAATGGACAAACCTTAAAGTCTCAGAAGCACTTTAATTACTTATATATACAAAACATTTACGTGTAAAATATTGATAAAACTGTGTTTTACATGTATTTATGCTAAAACAACGTTGACGTATACCTTTTATTTATACGTTTGTCGCTTCGTCATTAGAAACGTCGTCAGAAAGCGTTTCCTATTTTTGCAATGTATAGCGTGTAATATGGCTTTAGAAAGCAATGTTGCATTTTTTTTGTCGGTAGAGAATAACTGTATTTACCTTGTAAATCTTCAGCCTCCATCACCATTTTATAGACGACTTCCTCCTCGTCAGCCTTACCATCAAGAAATATTTGCAGAACTGTTCTTGCCTTTTAAAATAATAACAATCAATATATCATTAACTCAAATCTTATCATATTAACACACATACGAAAGTTTAAACGATTAGAAGAGGTATACAGTAAGTGTAAATCTTTTACTATTTTGACAGCTATAAATAAAACACATCATTCTAACGAAATTAGATCTATTTCGTTTTGCATTGCAAAGTATTATCTTTTAGAGAATTTCTTGGACACTTCTCACTTCATTACTTACTAAAGACCCCATGTGACCGGCTTCTCTATTAAACTGTTGTTTCAGTGTGTCTATATCTTTCATGTACTCATCATATCCAGTGCGTGTGCAGTACTTGCGGTTCTTTATTTTCACTTGTATTTTCATTGTATCCAGCCTGTTCAGTAGTGCATGACATTTTTCTTCAAGTTCTTTGTTGACATTTGCCTTGAAATTTTCGAAGTGTCCTTTGAAACAGGCCTGAAATTGCAAGCATTATTTAGAATTTTAAAGTCATTTAATGCAGTATTATTTAAGTTCGTATTAATTCGCAGCGACTACTATAGTGACACAATGTTGTAACTTCTTGGTCAAAGATGAAAAGATAGTTCTTACATTTTTTGCAGATGAATCGATTTTTTTGGAAACAAAATATTCGTTACTACCGGTATTTAACAAAAAAGTGAACGGTTTAACCCAATTCATTCTGAATGCATGGTATTTAGATAAGATAGTCTGAATATCTAAAACACTTATCAACTGTGACTAGGACTTCAAAAAAATCTATACATGACAATCAAAAAATGTACCTAAGGATAATAGTTTTACTTGTAACATAACAAAATTTACATGTTTTAAAGCATATACGTTATCTGCACAATGATGTAGTTTTCATTCTAGAACTTTTAAAATAAGTGTCAAATTTCATGTAATAAGGACAGGTTATACATTTTAGGAAAAACAAAATATCTAATTTTCATCGGAAAAATCAACATTCTTTTCCAGTTTTCATTTAGAAAGAATAATCGTATCATAATAATGTAAATGTATGATCTGTTTCACTTTTGCGTCATTAAAGACAATCGCTACAGTTTAATTGTTGGCTATATAGCAAATACTTTTATATTTTAAGGTTGTTTAATTAAATGTCACAAACAATTACTTTTTAAAAGAAATCATACGAAAGGATTATTTTGAGCAATTATATCACTATAACATATTTAATACATATAACTATAGCTAAAAAAACCAGTATATCAAGAAAATTTATTACCTCCATTTAAATACACCCAAAAAGTCAGTGTTTAGCAAAGGTTAACTTTTAGACTGTGTTAAATGCTTCAGAGTAATACATTTTTGTTACATATTATTTGTAAGTGTTTTACTATGCACAATCTGTCCAGTTAAAGTCTCATTTAGCTATCTGTATTACGTCAGTGGCAATAAACACAACACATGGCCTCCCACTCAAACACCACCCTCCCACCTGAGACAACAGGTCATTTTTTCTCAATAAAAAGGCTGGTGATCTATCATTTTTAAATTAGTTTTCAATAAAGTTATGTTTGAACAATTCTTCTGCAAAAAAATAAGAAATTCTCATTGCTTGAACATTAAAAAAACTTTGACAAATTACTAAAATTTTACGTATTTTTTTACATACACTAGTTTCTCCTAAGGGTTTTGTTTTAGTTTGAATACATTTTGAAATCTCAATTCATGTAGTTTCGTGAAAAAGGATAAATCGCATAACATTTTAAATAAAAAAGAATGATGAGTTTTATTATTGATAAACATGAGATAGGTGTCATTTCGGGGGTATACTACAAAAAGTGTCCATTCCTTACAAATAAGGCTGGTGACCTAAACAATCAAAGAATAATATTATTTGATAAAGAATCTAAAACAAAGAACTAAACTACCGCAATAGTATTTAATTTAGAAACATATTGCAATTGATGTATAGAATATCACCTTTCATTGATAAACCTGTCTAGAATATATTATTTGTTAACAGATAATTTGCTATAAAATCAACAAATATATCTTTGAGATGTGACATTAATACTAAAGTATTAAGAAATGATTACCATTGCTTGATTCTCGTAAATTTGTTCATCGTCAATGATCAGTCCTGATTTCAAAATTGCAAGTGCAGCCTGCATACTGTCTTTGTGATAGTTAACAAGACCTTTGTCGGCCGGTATATGCAAAGATAAACGTCTTTTCATTTCAGCATTGTAAACATCTGTTGCGTTCTTCACTACATGCGTGTTTTCAACAGCCGCCATAGATGTCATTGCGTTAACCAAACAAGGTGATTCACCCTTTTGTATTGAGTGAACGTAATGCAGAAGCAAAGAGCTAAACACTGAAACGACAACAAAAACAGTTGACAAGGGCCGTCTACACATTGCAGTTACCATACAAAACCATAAGATGTGCAGACAGGTTGTAAGATTCACCACTGCACTTAAAGAAACTAGAATGAAGGGTTTTTATTTTCCACCAGTTCATTTGAATTTTAATTGAACTATTTCAAAGTTACGCTGCATATGTTCTTCTCATCCTCAAGATAATTACTTTTGGAGAAGTATTTACAGAGTCATTCATATATCCGTAGAAAAAATATTCATGCATTCATGTTATCTAAATCGCAGTGCACAAATACCTTTTATCGGAATTTGATAGTGCCATAAATTACTATAAATGCATTCGTCGTACAAACAGCTCTTGATAATAATCATGATGTATAATCATTCCCCGGCCCATTTCTTTGTTTGAAACAATAAAAGTTAAATCAAACATTTACAGTTGGAACGTTATAATTAAATATCAACGTTTTTGTACATGTAGTATTAACAATATATTTATATAATACAGTACATAAAGTGTTTGCATTTGGAACTTATCTTTTTTTTTGTTAATTTCTTATCTATGTATGTAGTACTAATCATTTTAAACAAGAGCCATGTTACACATGGTTAATCCCCCCGCTGGGTAAAAGTTACCTGAAGTTTGTACTTTCGTACATTTTACTTGGTGAGAGGAAATCCTTAGAAAGCTGTATAGTTATGGTCATGCTGAGTACAGTTTTCAAGTAAGTGGAAAAAGAATAAGGCAATGAAGAGAAGGTTTGCAAAATTATATTAATGTTCATTATCAGTATAGGTATGATATTTTTCTATTTGACTAAAAGTAGGCAAGATAGAGTTATTGTTCTTGCACACTGCACTTCCTACCAATGTGCTTTGTCAGTGAATTAAGTTTGAAGAAACTCCTTCAAGTACTTTTGGAGTTATGCTCTGGACAAAACTTTTAAAGTAAATCTGATAAAGGGGAATACCTCTAAAAGTAGGCAAGGTAGAGTTATTGTTCTTGCACACTGCACTTCCTACCAATGTGCTATGTCAGTGTATTAAGTTTGAAGTAAATCCCTCAAGTACTTTTGGAGTTATGCTCTGGACAAAATTTTTTAAGTTAATCTGATAAAGGGGAATACCTCTAAAAGAAGGCAAGGTAGAGTTATTGTTCTTGCACACTGCACTTCCTACCAATGTGCTATTTCAGTGTATTAAGTTTGAAGTAAATCCCTCAAGTACTTTTGGAGTTATGCTCTGGACAAAAATTTTAAAGTAAATCTGATAAAGGGGAATAACTCTAAAAGTGGGCAAGGTAGAGTTATTGTTCTTGCACACCGCACTTCTTACCAATGTGCTATTTCAGTGTATTAAGTTTGAAGAAAATCCCGCAAGTTCTTTTGGAGTTATGCTCCGGACAAAATTGGGACGGAGACACGGACGGACGGACGGACGGAGACTATTACTAATATCCCCTTCGCCTTCGGCGGGGGGATAAATAAAAAGCAGCTTCTAAACAGAGTGATGAAAATAATTGCTCTAAAAAGACAGATAAACCCTACAATCAGCAAACTTTATAAAATTACACTTACTCCTGCCATTAATTGCCTTTCCTGACTTAAGTTCTTTTGGTTCGCAAGAAAAGACAAACTTTCGTAATTTGTTCAGTGTTATCAGGAACTCTTTTTTCAAATCAGCGTCTGGTATTTTCATTAGATCTTTCAGCATCGTTACGTCCACTGGGTGCTCAAATAGAAAGCAGTTTCTTTTCTTGAAGTATCTTCTTATCAAATTCCTTGCAAGATTGTAATTTTCAAATGAGCCCTTTTCAGTCTTTGATCCTTCCTTGGCATCTTTCATGTCCAACATTTCTTCTAGATAGGTGTCACCACTGTCTGTATCAATATCAAGAGTGACGTCCCTTAATGCAAGTACAAAATTGGGGAAGAAGAAATCGAGTATCGAGTCATCTTCCTCCGAACCACTTACCTTGATCGATGTCTTAATTTTAGTCAAAAATCTAACATTTGTTAAGAAACCGTGTCGGAAAAATGTATTTCATAGCAGTCTTCAAAGTGCAAGAATATATGCATAAAAACACTTTTTTATTATAAAATCTACTACAAATTAAAACATCCGTTTTATGAATTGAAAACTTGAATATTGAAAAAGGCATAAGTTAATAAAGCGCCGTGTTTGTAAGTTTGAAGTTTTGTTTCAATCAAACTTTTTATTAAATTGTTCATTATTTCTTTTACGACACATCACAGACAAATAAATCTCTCTGACATAGAGGGAGATATTGTTGGACTTGAAAAGTAAAGTCTGTTTTCTAGCATCCATTCTTTACGCTACCAATAGAATGTTTCAGAAAAGTAATATATGTGATAGTACAGTCTCTGATATTTCTTGGAATTCATTTTTACATGTATTTATGCGTGTTCAGTAGCAATTTCATGACATATAATAGAGACGCAAAGGATACTTGAATTTGTCTATTGCGGTTTTATCAAAAAGTCCTCTCGTATTGTAGACCAATGTACTGGACAACAGAGTTGCAAGTATGAACACGTTCTTGTCGTCTTCAACGTCTACCTATACAATAATCTCAAACACATACAATAATCAGCACGCCAAATCTTACTCAGCTTATGATACATTTCGTTATATAATTACTTCGAAGCACTTTATCGTCAGATTTGATGTAACTATTTGTTCAATATGAAACTTAGAATTTATTAAAACCATTTATGACCTGCTAAGAAAGGCATCGGAAAACAAATGTTAACATTTTCTAGTTAAAACGAATGTAGGCGAATGAGCTATGTTTGCTGTTTTTTCCAGATGATAGTTTGGTATATACGTATATCAATTCAGCGTGTGCATACATCGAAAAGCTATGTGAATAACACATGAAAACCAATTCTTACTATTGTAATTTCACAAAATATATATCTAACGCCCTTACTCCTTATCTAAAGTTACAAACGGTACCTTTTTAGGATCATCGATTCCTTCTGTGTCAAGGAAGACAAGAACTTGATCTTCCTGTGTTGGATGGGGTCGGCACAGTACCCAGATACCTTTTGTCACTGGGTTTTTAGAGTGACCCGTTTCAAACCCACATTTATCACCGGCTGAAATGATTTTACACTATGTACAATAGTAAATTAATTTCATCATTTCTAAATATCTGGTAATTATGAAGGTTAGTAGGCTCTTTACATGATGCATTTTCGTAGGATAAAATTCATAGTGTTTCAAAACACACAATATGGATAACTCAATGTCACCAAATAACATTGGGTATTTTGCCAAGATAACGATCAACTCGCATATCTTCTCGAAAGAAAAAGAGAAAGACAAAAATGAATAAAGGAAAAACCAGTTTGAGCGCCTAAGACATAAAATGGACTGGAGGTTTTATATACATATGGATAACTGAAAAACAAACTGTAAGCTTAAATTTCAAGTAAGCAAAGATAAAATGAGCTGTACCTGACCCATGTTCTGCCAGTTTATTCAACATATATGATTTTCCCGTTCTAAATGTCCCCACAAAAGACACCACATTTAACGATTTCTCTATTTCTCTGAGTCTCATCAATGTTGATTGTTCGCATGTTGTTTTACCATCGACTGTTGACACTAACACCATTGGCGAGTGAAATATCGGATTGTCAGGTCTAAATATAGTTTTATAAGTCTTTGTTAACACATATGGTCGACAAGACATTTACATTAATACGAATACTATCTGCACAGATATTTCCTGATTCAGGCACAAAAATAGTAAATGAATTAAAACATCTAAACTCATAGTTTTTGTACAAAGAACATAAAAACACAAAACTAGAGATTGTTTTTTTACGAAAAACTGCATGTCTTACTCCCCTATGACTTTGACTTTTGACCTGGTGGTCCAAAATCATAAAACAACTAGACTGCATACTTATGATTCCTGCAAATTGTTTTGAAAATCCCGTAAAGGGATTTTTGCAACGAAGTAAGGACACGATTTACTATTTTCATGTATCTGTGACATTGTCCTTTGCCTCAGTGACCCCAAATTATAATATAAGTACAGTCATTTTGGGGTTTGACCGGGAATAAATTTGAACAGAAATGAATCCTTCGCCATGACTTTGCAAATGGACTGCCTTTTAACATAAAGAAAAGTTTCCATTGATATGTGTGGTGGAAATCTTATTTTGGGGCATTTTCATGTTTTTTTTAAGTGGGACTTTCTGCAATGGTTTATCTTATTTTAATTATTGTAATTATATATTTATTTTGTTTTCTTTTTTTGAATCAGAACTACTATAACTATGTAATATAAAAAGTCGGGTTAAAATTGTCCATATTCACCTACTTTTTGGGGCAATTTTATGCTACTTTTGCCGTTTTAAGTAGGAATTTCTGTAGTTTCATTTCTTATTTTGATAACTGTCAACAAATATTGATGTTGCTTTTATTTTTCGGTTCAGAACTACCATAACTATCTGTTAAAATTTTTTCGGTGAATATTAGTCAATATTCAACAACTTTTGGACTTTTTCATGCCATTTTGCTGTTTTTAACTGAAAATTTCTGAAATATTTACTTTTATTTTGATAACTGTCAATGATAACTATTTATATTGTTTTTGTTTTGCTTTTCAAAACTACTTTAGCTGTGTATTGAAACATACGTCGGTGAAAAATGTCTATATATATCCATTTTTGGGGGCATTTTTATACATTTCTGATGTTCTAAAGGGTAATATCTGTTATTGTTTTTCTTCATTTTGATCATTGTCAACATATATTTATGTTATTCTTAGTTTTATTTACATATATTGTATCTATGAATTAAAGCGTATCTGGGCAAATTTTGTCCATATTCACAAACCTTTTTGTGTAATTTTCATGATTTTTTATGTTGTAAGTCGCAATTTCTGTATTTCATTTATTACGTTTGACTATTGTAAACAGAATAATCTTTTTTTATATTCTTATAGTAGTTTGACTCTTGACTGATTTGGGTGAAAATGTATCAATTTGACCACCTTTTTGGGGCATTATCTTGTGTTTTTTCATGTTTAAAGTGACATTATGCTCATCTTACTGTACATACTGTATTTTTGGTGACAGTTTTATAAAAGCAATTTTCGGTTGCTGTGCATTTAAATGTGTTAAATTAATGATAATGCCGCATTATTATTTGAAGTTGGTGCTTTAGAAATAAAAAAATTGACAAATAAAATAATAGTTCCTTTCTTCGCAGTGCTCTCCCTTGTATTGTTGTAGTTGTTGGTAGAGATTCTGGCAGGCAGTGGAAGGGAAGCAACTCCTGCATGCAGTTGTTTGTTGTTTTTTTAAACTGACTTTCACAGTCAAAATAGGAAAAGTAATATTTGGAAAGTTATTATTTCGTACTGGTACATGTAGCAAGAAGAGTTTGGTGCATTGGGTTAAAAGCTATTATTTCCTCACCCTTTTTTACACACACCTATTTCAGCTGGATTTTTTCTTGAAAAACAATGTGCATTATTCCACTTTTAAGTAGCAGTTTCTGAAACAGACTATTTAGATTTTAAGTTTTGCCAGTATACTTATATTAATCTGTCACATTTTCTTGTACATTCATTACTTGGATTGATCTCCAAAGAACATTCAATAAAGTCTGGACTGACGGTCTCCATGTGAAGTGATTACGGAATGGGATCGGGGACACAATGTACAAGTGGAACAAGTCCTATCTGTTCAACGAAAGAGCTTGTCTAAGAGTCAGTGTTGATGGGATATAAAGTT
Source organism: Saxidomus purpurata (assembly GCA_022818135.1). NCBI lineage: Eukaryota > Metazoa > Mollusca > Bivalvia > Venerida > Veneridae > Saxidomus > Saxidomus purpurata. The sequence continues at coordinate 11,380,338 of JAFMSR010000001.1, read as the reverse complement.
GAAAGTTCTTACCACCATGGTTTCCTTCAAGGAGATGTATTGTCACCCACCCTCTTTCTTCTTTTCATAAAAGCTTCCAAGAGGAGTTAAAGCTTCCTGTATGCAGACGACATTGTGCTTTGGTGTTCGGAACAGTATGCATCAACTGCTATATTTAGATGCAGCAACCTGTGGATATGCTTTCAGCATGGACAAAAGTCTATTGTGTACATGTAAACGCAGGAGAGATCAGTATAAAGCTAGCGATATCACGTAAGTTAGTTGACATCAACTAAGTATGCGAGTGAGAGGTTACTGAATACAGTATACTTCGGAACAGTGAGGCCTTGATTTGAATATGGCTCCGCAGCTTAGACGATGGCCGCAGAGACAAATCAACAAGTGCCGGATAAGGTCCAGAACAAGAAATTATGAATAATTACTTGAGTATGTTTGCAGCTACAATGAACACAATGGAGGAAGTCACTACAATTCTACTACTTGGTAAGAGAAGGGATACAAAAGCGCAAATGCAAGGCAGCAAGTATCAGTTCTTGCCAGACCATCCCATGAAAAAAAGCTTGAGGTGCTATCAAAGAATCGTCTGAAAAGAGGAAGCTGTGTCTATGAATCCAAGAAGCTGACAAAAGCAAATACTGCGTATCTTTGACCAACAACAACTTCTGACCAGTGAGAAGTGCCACCATAACGGAGGTATGGCATGTCAAACATTAGTATCTGCTATACAGTACCGGGTTTAAACCAGGTGTGGAAGGTGAAAATATAGGTGATCTTTAACACAAGCCATACTGTCAGAAGATTATCCATCAGATATGTTCACAGACTGCTACAGCTGCTATACACGATTGCGGTGCTGGTATTTCCATAATGTACACTGGTGGGTCAGAGACAGCTAGCAGGCAAGCACTGTACCAACTGCAATACAGAAATAGAAGCCATCATACAGCATGGACAACTGCTAAAGAGTCAAAAGAGGATAGTCTCTATCAGTCCTGGAAGTGTTGACTAATGTCAAATTGCAATCCTTTGTCAAAAGAGTCACTTCCGTGGATGATACAAAGACACTATGGTGGACATGGTAATGAGATGGCAGATCAATTGGCAAAACATGGGGTTAGATGCAATCAGTCACTCCATAGAGTCACTTATGAATATATTAAAGCTCACGGTGACAAAGACTCTCAAAAGGGCGTTTAGGGATGACAGATGAATACCATCTGATAGACAATTGGGAACAAGTCATTCTATTCATTACTGGACACAACAGGTTCAATGTTCATATGAATAAAAATAGCTGAAGCTGTTGCTCATGTGGTCTTTCGGACCAAACACCAGAGCATTTACTAGAGATATATCCACTAACCCAGCTGTTACATAATGGTCAGTCAAACAAAAGCCTTGACTGTACCACCCTGGAGAAGAAGTTGCATGGCAGGAAGGGAGGGCTCAGAAAGTCAGCGTCATTATTGTCTGCAGCCAGGGTGATGGTGTAGACCGTGCGCGAGGAGAGAGAGAGGGGGGGGGGGGTGGGGATATTGCTTTTTACTTGATTCTGGTACAAAATTGTCCGTCTCGACTAACATTTTGAATATTTTCTTGTTTTTTTTATGTTCAAAGTAAGAATTTCTGTAATTAGTAATTGATACAAGCCGGTATGTTAATTTCTTTCATATTTTCCCATTCAATTCTACATTTAGCTTGATTTCATACCTATTTTTGTGTACATTTATCTTTTTAATGTAGTAATATGTATTAATTTCCTACATAGTTTTCTTTTCAGTACTTTTGAAAGCTTGATTTTATATTTATTTAAATGAAAATTTATCTCTCTTGATCAGTATTTTGGGCATTTCCTTGGCATTTTTATGTTTAAAGTGGGAATGCTGTACTTGAATGTTTTAAGTTATTATTATCAGCAAATATTAATTTCATTCATATGTACATGTATCTATTCAGTACTATTTTCAGCTTGATTCTTAACCATTTGTAGTGAACATTTATATACCTCGACCATCTTTGGGATATTTTTATGTGTTAACTGCTTTATGTGGGAATTTCTGTAATCAAATTGTCAAGTTTGATTACACTCAACATACATTAATACCCTTCACAGTTTTCAATAGGGGAATTTCAATGAAGAAAGCATCTGCCAAGTACGGTTGTCTTCTTCAAATAATGAAGAATTTGTGAATGGAAATGAGATCACATATCATGTCTTGTTTTGATGTATATTTGCTGCAAACACAAAAATTATGTAGACAATACCATACCTGAACATAAAATATGGAAGTAAATCTTGATTTAAATACCATAGATTTACTCCAATAAACTCAGATGACGAAGGTTTTCAAAATTAGTTATAACGTTTCCGAAAAAATAAATATTCCTAACATTCTGCATTCCCGAACAACACAAGTCTCTTCAGCCCTTTGATTTCTTTCATGTATTGTTTCTCCTACATCATAACTAGCACCATAGTCGAGTGGTCTGGATTGGTGACTCGAGGTAAATTCACCCTTTTGGTTAAAGGCGTTTGCATGGAGCCAACTGCCGACCTGACATTTTATATGACAAAGTAAGAAGTTTAATACTGAAGGTGGGAGTCTTGTACTGGTTCACACAGAAATCCAATCCTGTTAAGATATTTTTATCCAGCTTAATTATTTGAATTTTATTTCTTATCACTGTAAATGTTTTTCTGTGCAAAAGTAATAAGTTTTCATTATAACAAAAGAAGAAAAAGGTGAAAAGTGAGAAACAAATGACCATTCAATACGAAGTTGCATTACGTGTTTGTTACTAAAACAACCATTTGACCTTGACCTTCTAGAGCTCATGTGTAAAAATGTCTGTAAAATGTTTAAAATAGATTGCTTGTCAAACTGTTTGAAAGAAATAATTCAAAAACCATTTAAATATACCAAACGAGACTTCATACTGATCCTTACTTCCATTTACTGTATAGAGTAATGATGCTTATTCAGTCGGTTTGGTGTCAGGAGTTTGATAAAAATGAATGATAAATTATTAGAGCAGTAATAATGTAAGTAAAAACACAAACTGTATAAAATGGCACGCGTCAATGTTTTGAAACCTATGTATGTTGTTCATCTTATCACAATGTTAAACAATGGATAAATATCTTTGCCATTTTTATGTGCGGAATTAAATAAAACTCATTGTAACTTTAATTTCTTTAGCTAGGAAAAATCATCTTCCGTCAGTACTTTACCACTATGATTTAAAGATGCAATTAATTTTAAAATCGATTGATGAACCTGATGGCCGATTTGTTGAATTCGCTCATTTTTTTTTGCAAAACGCAAATTGTAATTTTCGTAACTTAACGATACGCTAACATTTTTTATTTTATTCACTGTTGAAAACACCCGAGGGTTATTATGATCAAAATGTATGTTAGTGGAGATATCGGACAAAAACCAGTAAATGTTCTATTATTTCTAGGTCTAACTGATTGGAAACTTTTCACAAATCATTTAAATGCAAATTTTTATTCACTGTATAAATATTTTCCTCCTGATAACCAATCATAGATTGGCATATATACGGATACGGTCTGTCTGCCCAGTGCATAGTTGACCATTTTCGAATTGGTTACTCGGGAAACTCGAGTGACCAAAGTTCTAATTCGAGCTCGTCGAGTCAAACTTATGTGCATGCGCTTAACCTACTCGATCCGTGTACCCCCCCTTGCACTCGAGTTGAACAGGGTACAAGATGTAAGACTAGATCAGAGATTATCTACTAGTTGTACTTATTTATGGCCGCTCATATGGAACTTTCAATTTTTCCAATAATCGATGTATCGGTACATTTTTCACATTAAACAAAGAAGGATAAAATCGGTTTAACCGTCATAACTTTTAAACGGATTTATATTACGCTTATGCGTTGATGACAAAAGTTGGCAAATTCTTTTATCTAAATGGTGATATAAATTTCAAAAATATTAATTAAGTATTTCACCTAACCATTTTGGTTTAAAATTTATCACCCCGTTTTCCCTATGAAATGCTTATGGCGGTCTTAAATTGCTTCATTATTTCAGTCATTTGTTGAAACATTTTGTCTTATATAGAGAAAACCATTTAAAGGATCGCTTATGCGTTTGTAGCATCGGCAAGTGAAATATATAAGGAATAAAATGGTGCAAAAATTTTATTACATAGTTTCCGATTTCACCTACCCATTGAATGATTTATAAACTGTTAACATGTAAAGTCTGACGGATCGGGTGTCTCCGTCGTTTTCACGGAAATTATCGACTGGCATTCGGAAATCATAATAAAGCTAGGCTGTTAAATATTGATTAACTTAGGGACCGTCAATATAGATTTTCAAATTGTTTGTTTCAATTTAATAAAATAAATATGGTAGAAGTGCCACCTTTTTTCTGCTTATTGTGTATTTTGGTGTGTTATTTTTTTTTCAATTGTCACAGTTAAATGTATATATTAAACTGGCTTCTTTAGAGGTGTATTTGCATTTTGACATCTTAAAGGCCCAAAGATGTAAACAAGGTATAAGGGGTAGTCGGGTGTAAATGTATCCCATCATATTTTGTATAAAAGGTATAAAAGGTAAAGTGTTTGTTTATTATAGGGTCACGCCTACCTAAAGGGCCAGCCATTTCTGACTTATGAGACACCTTTCTGGGCACATTTTCCTCCCAAATCATATCCTTTAATACCAGGCAGGTAGGCATACGGTATCCATTATTTAACTAGATTGCGGCTCACCAACCGGCCCTTGCTTGGATTCGAATCTTTGACCTCCCGCTCTCAAGGCGGATGCCTATACTACTAGACCAAGGGAGACGGTAAGTTTTTCATGAATGGTTTTTATAATTTTAGTGCGTAAATAGCTCATATCTATCAACATATGCCGTTATCGCCAAACTACTGTTAATTATCAGTGTAGAATAAGTATACATTCTCGACCAGTGAATAACGGTCAGTATTTCGAATAACATATTTGATAAGAAAACGAGGATTGTTTTTCTGATGCACATGTCATGGCATGGACTTAATCTTAATTTGGGAGATAATGTGTAAGCGGCCGGTTAGCTCAGAACTCCCTATTTCGCTCTGTAAGCTGTGTGTGTTCTCGTCCCGGTGTCCCTGTCACAGTTAGCGCCTTCTTATTGCATAAAGATAAAATTTGACAAGAATATCATATACTCTAAATCGCGCCGATCATTTTGTTTAAAGATAGTTATTGTTTATCCCCAATATATCTTTAAACGTATTAATTATGATCCTGAGGCGATAGCGCTACCACTGCGCCACCGCGGCTTGTAAATTGTTTCACGGGGATTCTGGCATTGCTGAAGCGGGATTAGAAATTTAGTGAGTGTTACTGTGCATTATTTACAAAACGCTTTACTTAACGAGAAACCAGAATTCTCCTCAGTAAAATCAATCAAAGGTATTTAGAAAGCATGTTTTCTTTTAATTGCTTAGAAGAGAAAGGTACTCTGTAAAGGTAAATTTATTAAATTACATGTATATACAGCTAAGTAACATAATGCCCTCTACACGTACACGTTTCTACACGGTGTAGGAAACTTTCGTGACGATGAAATATTCCGAAGTATGATCATATCATCTCTGATTGTCCTAAGCAAAGTCAGGATAAATGTTCATTCACTTGACACACTGCTATGTTAAAGGCACAATATGAATTCGAAAAGTCACATTACATTTGCATGCAACCGTGCTTTAATACAAATATGGTTCAGGTGATTATTATGACTTTAACACAAGACAAAATGATTCCAACCGATTCTTTGTCTTTCAGCCTAACAATTTTCATTGGGGGTAACATTCTACTTATTTATGAAAGCCACGTTTACTACTGGTTTAAACAACGTTTTTTTATTTGTTTAACGGCTGAAACAGATTTCCAGATAAAATGACCTTGCAACAAAATTTAAATGATTTTAAACGATTGTTTTAGATGTTTTGCTACATCTATATTAAGTTTTAATTTAACAAATTTCAGAGCAGGAACAGAAGTGTTTTAGTGCGCTTGTAAATTACTCCGTCTTTCATTTATACAAATGTAACACGTGCAAAGCATGCAGTTATAACAAGACATCCGTAAATTTCATTTTTCTGTACCGATAAGTGCTTTATGTTGTAAAATGCAACGACTGACCTCTGTGACGGTACGAGTTTCTTCCCTTCTGTTAACGTTACAAGAGACGATATTCCGTTGCAGCTGTATTAAGCTAGCTTTCGATCGGAAGTTGGTAATCTTTCAACCAACCGCCAAACAAAATGACAAACAGAATGTGTAACATTTTTGCATTGAAAAATTTATTCTGTATGACACCTTTTAGTTGGATAATACCGAATGAAATACTAATATTAAAATTTTCTTGCGTTTCAAATGATTTTATAATTTAAGTACGTAAATAGTTCATATCTATCAACATAATACATTGTGGACCAGTGAATAACGGTCAGTATTTCGAGTAACATGTTTGATTAGAAAACAAGGATTGTTTCCTGATGCACATTTTACGGTATAGACTTAATCTTAATTGGGGAGAAAATGCAACTTATATTTATACTAAAGTCACACTTTTTCAATAGTTTTGCTGGGGGAATAATCCTTTATATACAATACCGCTTTACGCATTCGTTAATTGTTTGCTACTTTATATTTATTATTTTGAAAACAGTTTATATATGAATAAGCAGAACGGGACATGTTTTTACATTCAACTACATCGAATAAAGAGAAGCAATGATTTTTGTATGCACTGTATGCACTGTATGCACTGTATCGGTAATTGATAAACGATCGGCCTCTGTGACGGTAAGAGTTTCTTCCCTCCTGTTTACTTTTCAAAAACATATGTTTCGTTGCGGCTGTATCAAGCTAGATTTTAACGGAAGTTGGTTATCTTTCAACCGCCAAAAAAAGACAAATAGAATAACCTTTTTGCTTAAAAATTTAACTCATTGGATACTATTGCATGAAAATTATCATTTAAACGCTCTTGCGTTTCAAGTGAGTTTATATTTAAGTACATAAATACAGTGTAACCTCCATTAACGGTCACCTCCCACCACCAGTCATCTCCTTACAACAGCAAATTTGAATTTCCCGTTGGTTTTTCTATATTTTATACCTCCTACCAACAGCCACATCTAAACTCCGGTCAACGGCCACTATTGTTCATCCCAAATTTACAGAAAACCTCTCAAACGGCCATGGAACACACTAATCGCCCGTCAAAATTTTGACCGTAAAAGCTTTCATAAAACAATTTTCGGAAAATGTCGACTTACATTTTGACTGAAATTGGGTCGTGGTCGGACGCGAGAATCGTCACAGAAATTCTGTATACGTACACAGTCGCCCATTTCTTGTTTCCTGAGATGCACTACGACATCTATGAAGTGGTCTATTGTGGAGTATTTACTGTTCAATGTCCCAAGTTTAGACACACTAGGAGGGTGGAAATGGTTCATCCGTCGAAGACATCCATTTTAGGTCTATTGTCATATACCAACGAAGAAGAATTACTGCACGGTGAATTAAAAGGTCGGAGTATTTTTACCCAAAGTAAAACTATCATGACAGTATTAAAACCTATGTAAATTTAAACATTATTATATATTTTGAGCATTCTCGTTCTGTTTGTAACGATGCGCAAAGTCTTGTTGCGTGACTGCTTCGTGACAAAGATGTGGTGTGTACAATATCTGCTACAGTTTATAGTTTAAAGTTTCATTTTCCTGTGTCATGAGACAGAAACAAGAATATCAAAATACATAAGCCTCTAGTAATCCCTACTTACAATACCACAGATGTTGAATGTTTTTTCTTTTCAAACTGAATGATAGATGATACCAAAGCAGGCGTTTAACTACTTATACAATGCTTGATACACACGCAATTGGGCTTGGTAGAGGATACGCGATAACATTGAAATACAGCAATTCATAATGCTCCTTTTGCATGTAATACTAAAAGGGTTATAAGTGTAGTAACGTGATCCAGCCTGTCGGATTTGCTCGAGTCGTGCGTCGAGAGCCAATCCGGCTGATGGATCACATTACTATACTAATAACACTTTTATTATATACCTTTTGACACTTGTCGGCGCGAATAAACTAAATTAAAATGCCATTTTAAGCATAAAATTGAAGAAAAATTCTTATTAGCGCGAACTATACGTAGTGTGCGACGTCATTTTATTGACATCATCGTATAAACAAGTGGTAACGACCCAGTCAAAAGCGAAGTTATTTACGTCATGTGTATTTTAGGGCTACTTGAATGCACTCTTACAAATAATGCCGCACTGTGCGTATTGCACGTACATACAATGCGGATTTTTCTTCTGTCAGGCTGTATTTGATGGTTGAATTAAGGCTGTATTTTTGACATAATGTTTATAGGTATATGATAAATAGGATTACTTCCATTTGAGCCGTATTCTGTAGATAAACGATCAGAAAAAAATATTGTAAAACATAATAAATTATTTACAGTCAGAGTAACTTGGTAGTTCATATTTATCAACATAATATGTTATTACCTCCAAACTATTTTTAAGTATGAGTGTAGAATGATCATACTTTCTCGATCAGTTAATATTTCAAGTAACATGTTTGATAAGAGAAACAAGCGTGTCTTCTTGATGCACATGTCACGGTGCAGACGTAATCATAGTTGGGGAAATCATGTGTAAGCGGCCGGATAGATCAGCGGGGAGATCATTTGCCCTATAAGCGAAGGGTTCCGTTAGGGTGAACATTTTTCTCACCTGTGACATTTCGCGCCTTTTTACTGCAAAAAGATAAAACTTGACAGGGGTTTTTACTGTGAAATCTAGATACCCATCTCTTTTATACACTCCAAATCCCGCCAACCATCTTTTTAGTTATTGTTTTACTAAGATCTTGTACTTAATGTATGGATGAAATCGCGGATTCTCTAATTCTGCAGATAAAGCGGAGATGAATACCTCCTTTACTGTATAGAACACAAAGGTCTACAACACCATCAATGAAACAACAGTAAAACAAATGTTTGACTACATGCACAGCCTGCTATCTACGTCAATCTTAAAGTTAGCTCAAATATAACCAAAATTTGAAATTCATAAAAACAAAAAGTAAATTCGTAAATTCAGAGACAGCATAATCTATAAAAATAGTTATGATTACGTACAAAAAATATTACATTTTTGTAAATATCTTAAAACATCCGTAGATGCTTAATACTTACAATGGTCTTTCTTTATATGATGTTGATGACCTAAAGGTGTAAATTTAAAACATTAAACAACATATCAAACACACTAGAAGTCTAGAAAATGTTTACTTCAAATAAAATCGTTTAAAGTATATGATTGTGATATGAACCAAAGCCAATTGAATATTTGCTAAAGGTACTCTAATATAAATTATCTTTACATATAAAAGTTTTTAAAATGTTGAAAAACAGGAAGTCAAACCTACGGTGGTAAATCTGTCGGCCCCTCTGGTGGTGGTGTCTTTTCACTTTCTACAGTTCTGTGAAATATGTTGGCAAAATAATTATTTTTTTATTTTTCTGTTGAGCAAGACGAATCGAAAATATGCACCCAAATAGAGTTGCTTCCATGTAGCAGGTTGGTTCCAATTAAATTTAAACTCATTTATCATTACCTGGGGTAAAATATCTAAAAGAGGCTTGAACTTGGTATGATGGAAAATATAAAATATACCTCAAGTCTTACATTTAATCTAACTAATAAGTTGTGACCTCAAACATATCAGTATCCCGGTTAGTTTGATTTGCCAATTATTAAAAAAATCGTATGAAAGGGTCAAAAAGAATGTAAAAAATATATAAGATCTCTTTGCAACTGGAAGTATGCTAAAAAATGTTCAGCACGGACATTTTCAATTGTACATTGTGTTTTTACTTTCTAAGTCTTTGGTTTCTCCCATCCTTCTATCAGTCTCAGAAAAAAAAGCAAATCAATAAATTTTGGATATGAAAATGAAACGACAGGCAAAACAGACGTACGGTAAAACTTTATCTCAAGTACAATTTATACATTTTATTCACATGTATATGTATTTTAAACAAATTTATGGAAATTTGTGAAAGCACTAATATCAATGTTTTACAATTGGCAATATCATAAAAACAACGCTCATTGATCAAACTTGATAGCGTTGGTGCCATATGAACGCAGCAAATTATTAGACGCGACCTGTAACAGGTTACACGTGTTGAGTTAGACTTTGTTAACGAACTAACTGTAAAACTTTTGGTGCAGAAACATACAATGAATTTTAAAGAAAACATCCATTTATTGATAGTATAATGATAGAACCATGTTCTATTTACTCTAAAACAATGTTGACAGAATTCCATTCTTTCGTATTCAAGTCGTTTCTTCAAGTAAAATCATTGAATAGAATACTGCACAGTTGATTATGTTTCTTATAATGTACATATCGATTTAAAAAGCAAAGTAAGGAAAACACGGACATTTTGTTTTGCACAGAAATACTAGTGTCTTAAAGAACGTTACAATGTACATGTCGTTAGTATGACTGAATACGACGTACTCGCGCATACCGATTTATTTTCAATATTAATGACTACCCACATCCGCAATTATGATAATAATTGGTACTACTGATTTATGACATATTAACTCACTGCCTGCATGCGAGTCAGTGAAATCACAAGAAGTTCATGGAACTACTTCATGTATGATAGTAAGTTGTAAGTACGATAAACAGGGAATGTGTACATTACTTATACTTTAGATAAATCGAACTAACAGATGAATAACTTTTGTTCTCTCTCACATTCCGGGGAGCTATATGTAGGTCTTACTTTAAAGAAAATTTCTATAGACACTCATCGAAGGCTGTTTGTTCACGTCATGCTCGTAAAAATGCATGTACATTTACATTTTACATTGACACTGTAATGATATCGTTGACGGATTTACTTTTTGATGTTTAAATTTAGTCACTGGACTTTCCGTTTTTTCTACCCATTTTGTTAAGCTTTAGTATGGAC
>JAFMSR010000001.1:11338446-11368768 GCA_022818135.1 Saxidomus purpurata | reverse complement strand
TGTACGTCAAATTTAATATTCATGTGTACAAACTTCAGTGCATAATAAACATGACCGATTCAAAGTGCGTGAACATCTATGACGTCATACACACATTTTCTCCCGAGGGGTATGTAAACAAACATTGCTGTTTTTTTTCTGGAAATGGCAAATTAATAATCAGGAGCATTGTTGCATCATAGTAACTTGGAAAACAAATAAACTCTTGAAAGGTGATTTTTAATATATTTTCATTTCTTATTGAAAAAGCGATAAATGTCTCTGGGATAGTATTTTTATTTAAAGGGGCAATTTAACTTTAATGTATATGATGTATATCTTGGAACAGAGCACATTTAAATATTGTAACTGTGTCAGTGTTAAACAGTTAGAAACTGGCTGATCTACTGCCAGGCTTAATGGCATGAATATGAATTTAAAACACTTTTTCAGCACAGTCACAGCTGCGTAGAGCCGACTCTCTAAATACCGTTCCCCCGGTAGTACATAGCTAGGGTATAGCCACCGCTTTCCCACATCACTTTTATAGATGACGGTTTTAAAAGTAAGTTTATGGTATCTTGTAATTATTGCACTATTTCACTCACTCGGTAATCACTTCCAGTGGAAGTAATATAGAAATACTATATATCTGATAGTTTCCTTAGACAATTAAATAACAGTTTTGAACGATCTATTTTGAAAGAGACTGTGAACGGCTAAGCTTTCGCATGACAGTAAAGTGCCGCGAAATATAATGCTATTGCACTAGTGCGACACGTCTTTGAATTCGACAAAATGTCACTATGATTGACAGATTGACACACGCCTTATCCGAAATAGGTCGTAAACAATGATAAGCACAAAAAAGTATTTTCATTAGTCAAAACACATTAAATGGCACGTCCTTATCGTGCTTGTATTTAATAGCTGGAAAGCATATAAGAAAAGAAACTAAACATTAACAAATAAAAGAAGGAGTTGCATGCAAGGGAAGTAAGTGAAGTCTACATCCCTAAAGTTAGGTTGTTTCCCTTAAGTTGGAGATAGAACGAAAAATATTTTCATAAATTACACTAGTATACAGACAAAGTCACCATTTGAATTTAAAAAAAGAAAGATCTCAGTTATTAATAATTAGATAGTTAGACTTTCGAAACTACTTTGAAAATATTAAGTCAATGATTATATTTATAGAAACTTAGAGAGAGCGACTAAGGAGACTATAGCGATCTGCGATCTTAGGTTACGTCCCTTTATACATCTTACAGCATTTAGTGTAATACTGGTATACGTTTACATTTTAAAGTGACACGATGTGTGTTCAAACGACAATGATTTGACTCCCCCCTTTTACATATCCAAAAGAAACCTACAGGAATATTATACAATGTTTATTGAGTTATAAATCGCGTCACATAGTTGTCTGCTATACAAAACTGGTAAGGTTTTAGTGTGGATTACATCTTCACCTTGGACAAATTGGTTGCGCTTGTGTATAAAGTATACCTCTTACGGTTGTAAGAAGACACTTTTTCAGAAAAACTCGGACTATATCTATTACTTAGAGACGAAACTTCTTCACGGATCGACTCCTTTCTAATTATACCCCCAGAATCGAACGCAACCACGATTTCATGTGATACTAGAATCGTTTGAGATTACCCCTAAATTAGGAAGTTGTATGTTGTACATGTATGTTTACATTTACGGGTCAGGTCTACTTATACCTTGTGGTAAAACACTGCAGCAGTACACTATCTTCACGAGATAAACCAGACAAAGTTACGCAAGCATGATAATGAATGACCTTGTAACTTGAAACCTGACCGAGTAATCACGTTTGTACACTAGCTGTTAACTTTTCTGTACCCGCATATCTGATATCATATGTTTCATATGTTATAGCATAACTTAACTTCTTTGTCGATTTGTGGTATTACTGTGATATAGATGTACTTATTGAAGCTGAAAACAAGATGGCTGAGCACTTCAGGGAGGTGTTTGACCAGTAGTACATAGCTAGGATATAGCCACTGCTTTCCCACATAAATATTCAGAAGAGCTAGTCGATTGACCTAGAGATCATCATCTAGCTAATGACAGGACTGGGGATCAAACCAACCACCCAAGATTCGACAGTCACGTGATTAGTTAACTCAACCACCGAGCCTGACAACGTTTTACATGTACAATGTAATACACTTATGATATAATACATTATTCAAATTATAAATGACGTCGCATGTGTAAGATAAAATAAAAGAAAAGAAAGGGGATATTTGATAGAAATATCAATCATGTTTTATATTGTTAAACTTGTTTTCAATGCTAATTGAGACAAACATATAAATGACGAAACATCTTTTTATTACTAGCTTATATACCTATACATGTACAGATTCTGTCAAAAATACAGCCTTTATTCAATCGTTAAATAAAATACAACCTTTTCCCTATATGTTTTTATAGGAAACACAGCCACTCGAATTAGAATCAATCATCAAATACGGCCTTACAGAAAAAATATTCGTATTGCATGTACGTGCAATGCGCTCGGTGTCATCATTATTTTTGTAAGAGTGCATTTTCAATTGGCCCTAAAACACACATGACGTTAATAACGTCGCTTTTGGCTGGGTCGTTACTACTTGTGTATCCGGTGACGTCAATAAAATAACGTCGCACACAACGCATATTTCGATCTAAAAAGAGTTTTTCTTCAATTTTATACTTAAAATGTCATTTGAAATTCAAAACTCTGAAGAAATAATTACTAATTTTACAGTATTTAAGCGAACTCTGAATAAAAGAAGACAAACTCAAGAATCACAACGCGTGTCGACTTTTAATTCAAGTCTTTATTAAGTGAAACATAAAAAAAATTACATATATTAATAAAGAAATAGCACAGGGTGAAGTTTTGTTTATAGGTTAAATCTGTTCTCTTGACAAACTTGTCACACACATATCATTCTAGAAAGTGTAAAGATGTCTTCCCCACATATAAAAATTGTAAGTACTTCGCTAATGTAAGACTTGCACATGGCTATTTTCGTTAGGAATTCTTTCAAATCAATTCAATGTTTTTAATGTTCTGCCAATACCGGCGAAATTTGAGAAGTAAATGTACATCTCAAACAACTGCAAAAGACGAACCAAGAAATAGTCGCGAACGAAACACAAACATCAAAAGAAAAGGCTCTGGAGGCCGAAATAGCAATGTCAGTAACATCATGTTCCGATGAGTTATACAAGCTGAGTCAACAGTTAGGGTTTTATTTGAAAGTTTCAGATGAATTCATCCTTGAGATGTCAACTTCAGAAATAAATACTGATAAGAAATAACTTATTGTTATAGAATATTTCAATTTTCCAAATCAATTGATAGAAACTAATTGTTGTAATCTACATAAGCATTGCAAGTTCACGTGTTGCAGACGTTTGGGTATGAAACGGCAAAAAATACATAATGTCCATCGTTAGGTGTTGACGTAGGTGGGCAATGTATGAGCTAGCATTGCTCTATCGAATAACTTTGTCAAAAAGCAGGCGAAGTCAAGCAGAGTTTATGCCATGGTAATTAGTCCGTCGGCCGTCCGTTCATCTGTCCGTAAACTTTTTCACTCTGCATGCAACCTTCAAATTCGATGAAAGTTGAATGAAAATGTTAACCTATAGAGTGTTATCAAGAGAAAGCTATTGTAGGTCACGGTGAGCTTTGGCCAACTGAACCCGCTTTCATCATTCTGTTTTAGAGTCAATGGGTCAAAGGTCAAGGTCACAGTTGCCTCCATTAGCTTATCCATGATAACGCTCGACAGGTGAAACATTACATTTAACTAATACGAAACTTGTTTGAAAGGTTGCATGCAACCTGTAGATTTTCCCTATTGTTTAGGGCCAGTGGTCAAATATCAAGATCAGAGCGACCTGACCTTGACAGTGTATATCACCCACAGTCTTGAAACTTCATAGGACGATTCATAAGACGACTTGTCTTACTGAGTAGACGATACATACTGTATTGTGTCATATGATCAAAGGTCAAGGTCACCGTAACTACCGTTAGCTGTTCCTTGAAAACTCCACAGATGCTTGGGGTATGGACTCGCCACCCAATATATACTTGTCCCATGATGTACGGAACGTATATAAATACAAGATTTGAAAAAACTGAAAACTCCAATCGCATATTTAAGACATGTGTGTAAGTAAGGAATAACTCACCGGTTTTTCCAATGCAAAACAATTTTCTGAACAAAATCCCACTCCAAACTACATCGAATACGGTTGAATTAAGAAAATTTCGAGGAAAACACTTCTGTCACTTCTGCACAAATGACATTTAGTATATACATGAAGTTATAAAAATAGGTTTCCCGCATCGCATTATATGAAATAGCGTTCGCGGGGTACCAGTACGCTTACAACGCGGATTTTGTCTTGTGTGAGTACTAAAGGGGTAAATTTGAAAACAGATTTATATTTTTATGTCGCACAATAAAACGACTGGTTCAATTTTTACACGAAAGAGAAAGAGCATAGCAGGGTGCCTATAGTTTTCGTATCGGTATTATTTTTAGAAATGACATAAACAGTATACCTGAGATGTGATAGAGGAAATCGAGTTGTTTCAAATCTTGTATTTATATACATTGTCACCATAAACATGTGATCAGTAGGTAAGTAGAATAAGGAATTGCATCTGTAATAAGTTAGCTTGTACGCAGTTGTAGGATTTTTTTAAGGTACTGCAGTGAGCAGAGGCGAGGGTCAGGCCTTAGGGGATGAGGTCCAGACCCCAAGCATCTGTGTGATTGACAAATTGACAAACGCCTTATCCGAGATAAGATAAAATGTTAAACACAAAAAATATTTTGATTAGTCAAAACACATAAAATGGCACGTCCTTATCGTGCTAGTATCTAATAGCTGGAAAATATATCAGAAGAAGCTGTTATTGTCTATAGCATGCAAGGGAAGTAAGTGAAGTGTACATCCCTTAAGTTAGGTTGTTCCCCTTTAGTTGGTGATAGGACGAACACTATTTTCATAAATTATACTAGTATACAGACAAAGTGACCCTTTGAATTTTCAAAAAAGTAAGATCTCAGTTATTAATAATTTGATAGTTAGACTTTCGAAACTACTTTGAAAATATTAAGTTTATGATTATATTTATAGAAACTTAGAGAGAACGACTAAGGAGATATTCATCCGCACATACGATAGCGATCTGCGATCTTAGGTTGCGTTCCTTTATACATCTTACAACAATCAGTGTAATACTGGTGTACGTTTACATTTCAAAGTGACACAATGTGTGTTTAAACGACAATGATTTGACCCCCCCCTTTTATACATATCCAAAAGAAACCTACAAGTATGTATATAATGTTTATTGAGTTATAAATCGCGTCACATAGTTGTCTGCAAGGTTTTAAGGTTTTACTATGGATTTACAGGAGTTCACACTACGAACATTGTAAATTGGTGACATCATAGCAGTTTCTAGAATGTTAATATTTTGGCACGATGTGTTATACATTTTTATAATCTAAGACATTATTGTTTACATTTTAGATTTTTCCGTCTTTAATTGCTTGAATAGTGTTCAAGCTCTTAATGTGTACCTTTTTGCCAGGTTCCGTTACGCAGGTGAATGTGTTGGTACTTAAAGGGTGTGTTGCATGGACCTTGCAGCCAGTGAATCAAGTCTTTCCAATTTTTTGGCGCTTTTTATATACCTTGCTTCAGTGACAGACGTTTGCGAAAGGGAGTTATATTTTCTTCTACAAATAAGCCGCTTCCCAGTTCTTTCCGTGCATCCGCGAACTTCACAATTACCCTTCTAGTCCTTGACACTTTGCCCTCACGATGACACTTGTCAATTTAGGTTCTCCGTTGCAAAGCTTAACATTTTCAACTGATTGAAAATCTTTATTTTGACATCCTCGTTTCGGTATCATGTATCCCCAGGAATCCCGGCTATATCTAGACACATCCTTCTGTCGTATTGTTCTATTTCGTCAGCATATCCGAAATGTTCAGTCAATGCCTCTTGCAGGCGTATGTTTTCTTCCGTTAGAGACTAAACTTCTTTACGGATCGACTCCTTTTTAATTATACCCCGAATCAGATGCAACCATGATTTCATGTGATACTAGAAGCGTTTGAGATCATCCCTAAATTAGAAAGTTGTATGTTTACATTTTTGGGTCAGGTCTATTTATACACCAGACAAAGTTAATTTTAAAAAATAGTAAGTAGTTCGCTAAATTAAGACTTGCACATGGCTATTTTCGTCAGGAATTCTTTCAAATCAATTCATTTTTTTTTGTTCTGCCAAAGTATTTCTCAAACAAGTGCAAGAGACGAACATAGAAATAGTCGCCAACGTGGCACAAAAATCAAAAGAAAAGGCTCTGGAGGCCAAAATAACAATGTCAGTAACTACATTTTCTGATGTCAGTGGCATCATGTTCAGGTGTAAATGGCATCATGTTCCGATGATGTAAATGCGACAGGCATCAACATACTTACATATGGAGCTAAAAGGATTAAAAGCACAACCAAGTTTGTCCAGAAAAGGTACACGCACATGCTATCTTAATTTATTAGACAGGACTTACCGACAACCCACACCGTACATGGCACCACCCATATGACATAATCCACCTTTCAGATGGCAAAAAAGATTACAAGTGTTCAGACGAAAACACATGGAATTTGTTTGGAAAGTGGACATATCTGACAAGGGCGCAGCTTTAAGAATACATATTTATTATTCAATGAAACATTCGGAACACAATGCAGAGAAGTAAAGATCAAATATTCTAAAGAACATTATCAAAACAAACATGAAGATTGCAATCAGACATCCAGATACAACACTGATTTAAATTCCTTCTAAAAAGTGAAACAGCTATAAAAACAATTAACCGATTTTTCAAAATAACTCTAAGTCTACAAAGATCCATAAGCAACTTATCATGTGACTGTGAAAAAAAACATAAGCGATTTAAAAGAATCTAAGTACAAAAAGTTGATAATGAAACTATACAATTAAAAATAAAAAGCTAGTTGCATGCATATGGAACGCCAAATCTACATATACTCAAATATTTGAAGAGGTCTTTAAATAATTGGAGAGCTCTCTAATTCAATTATTGATATCAAAAATTGATTTAAAGCGCGCAATAAATGAATTGAAGACCTCTCCAATTCAATTGAAGATATCAAAAATTAAGGTGTATTTCAGCTGTTTTTAAGAGCTCTGTAATTGAATTGAAGAGGTCTCTAATTGATTTGAAGACCTCTGTAATTGTTTTATAGCGCGCTACAAATTAATTTATAGAGGTCTTGAATTCAATTAGAGACCTCTCTAAATCAATTTGAGCGCGGTGAAATTCAATTTTAGATGTCTTGAATTCATACCAAATTTACATATACTCAATTATTTGAAGAGGTCTTCAAATATTTGGAGAGCTCTGTAAAATATTTGGAGAGGTCTATAAATCAATTTTTGATATCAAAAATTCGTTTGTAGCGCGGTTTAAATCCATTGATTTAGAGACATCTATAATTCAATTGAAGAGGTCACAGTACAGGTTTAAATTCGCATTTAAACCATATGCAAAATACAATGCATACTGCACTAACCAGCCTTGTAACTTGTTTACAAATTTTCTAAAGCACTGACATAAAAAGGTAAGCCATATTATTTCATATTTTTGTTACATGACATTTTCTTTTTTTATGCAACTAACATCTGTTTAAATGGCAAATATTTAAAAAGTAAATGCGTCATTTCTGCTCTTTTAAAGGGTATTTTGTAATGAGTAGCTCATATCGTACGTTTACCTTTCCGAGCTATCCCGCTTGTTCACCACATGTACAGGCATATCTGATGACATATGCTATGTCTAAACATAAATTACTTTCTTTGTCAAGTTGTGGTATTTCTGTGATATAGAGAGGCTTATTTAAGCTGAAATCAAGATGGATGAACCCTTCCTGGAAGTCTTTGACCTGAAGGACGCGGGTGGTGTAAGATTGTGTAACCAGATGCGAGTTGACGGTATGAGAATCAATACTTTTGGTAAATCGCCTGAAGTCACAGCAGCTATAATTAGAAACATAAAGAATATCAAAATTCGAGACGATGACGTTATGCTTTGTACTCCGCCAAAGTCAGGTAACTATGTTATTTATAAGTTATTAATCATTTATACAAGTTATTTGAGCATTAGATGATCTCAATGAATAAATTCCGAAGTGTTTTTACTTTTTAAACAAATACGTTCTATAATTCTAAGGTCTCTAGCATTTTATAAACCGTTTTCCTTAAATAGTTGATAGTCAAAGTAAACATTGACTTTAATTCATTGTTCGTACAGTGTGATATATTTAATTGCAAAAAAACTTAACCATATTATATTTAGATATACAGCGGTTTTACAACACCTATTATCATTCAAATAAGCTTTCAAATGTACCTGTTATGACAATTTTCATTTGGAAGTCATTTAAAGAGAGTCGTAACACTGACACATTACAACTGATTCGTCATGTTATAGTTTGTTGCATAATATTTCAAACAAATACACGCTATCATGGTTCAGAAATGATAAGCTAGGCTGAATGCGTTCCAATTAACTTCTTCAGAAACGTATGTTTAGTACTTAAGAACAAAGTTGCTTTTGAAAAATAATCACTTGGGTGTTGTATGTATTGCAGGAACACATTGGTGTTTCGAGATTCTTACGATGCTTTTAAATGGTACATCAAAGCTGTCAGATTTGCAGAAAGTCTTCTTGATGCTTGCAAATGTACAAGAAAATGACTTGGAAAAGATGTCATCACCTAGAATCTTGAACACACACTTTCCCTTTCGGATGTTGCCTACACAAATGAAAGAAAAGAAAACAAAAATAGTTCTCCTGCTAAGAAACCCAAAAGATGTGGCTGTATCATGGTACCATCACCATTTGGGAATGAGACTATTTGATTACGATGGAAAATTTTCTGATCACCTTAAACTGTTTATGCAGAAAAATCGTAAGAAATTATTAAGTTACTCACATTCAGAATTACAAGTTTGTCTGACGCAAAATCCTCAATAAAATATATGATTTTATTTCTAAAAGTTCAAATGGACCTTGTTGTTTCTTGGTAAACTTGTTTCCGTCTGTGTTTGTATGACAGTAGCGTATATTTTCAAATTTGCGTTTGTCATGCTTAGTATAGAGCGTTTGAGGTAGTATCCATTTATTAACTTGTATCTATAAACTCGCAGTGCAAATACTTTTACAAATTCACGCTGTACATCATTTTACAATTTGTTTCCTTAGAATCGATTACGCCTTCATAGGGTTACTGCTAGGTCTACATTTCATTTGTAGGATTCTAGAATGTCAATATGCAATCAAAACCTTTTAAATCAATTTCTTAATTTCTAAGTTTGGAAGTTATACTTTTTCAGTTGAATACAACAGCTGGTTTGAGTATATTCTAGAATTTGAGAAAGCATTTGAAACGGAGCCTGAAAGAATGCATCTCGTTTACTACGAAGATCTGAAAGAGGTTTGATATAGAAAGAAGATTTGTAGCGAGTATTGAACAAGACCTGTTTTGAATGAGTAGATAATATCCATGCCCTGTCCTCGAAAAATAATATAAAAGAATAACAGAAATAAGAAAATATGAATGACGCATAAATATTCATTGCTCTTATGTTTTTGCCCTCAGACGAACAACCACGAAAAAAGGACATAAAACTTTTTAAATTGTGTTTAAGCAAGACAAAGCATGGTCACTCTTAAATTTTGTACTTTAAATTTGGTATTGTGGCTGAATTTGTATATTGCTATATAATGCATATTTTTAAAATTGCGTAACCTTAACCTATTCAAAATATGTATTTTAATTACAGAATGGAGTCGAAGAAATTACAAAGATGGCCCAGTTTCTAAATGTATCAGCAGCAAAAGACATGGAACTGATCAAAGCTATCAATGAAAGCTGTCAGTTTCAGAGTATGAAAGTGGGGAAACCATACAAACAAGAAATCGCCGAGAAACTTTTTAAAGATCCTGCAAAATTTAACATGTTAAGAAAAGGTTAGTAACATTGTAATGTAAATGTAATACGACATGGAAGAAAACAATATATATACTTAGTATACATAGTTCAATTATACTATGTACGAGAACAAAGCGTACTTCATTACTATAGTAATTTCACAATGCCAATTATTCTGATAAGATACATGTATAGCTAGCTATATTGATCCTACAAGTTTACATTGTCTTTTCTACTATCTAATGATGTATTCTTGCAAAAAGGTGGATTAGTCATGTTCCATTTCATTCATGAGAAGCATAATTTGTACTTCGGCAGTGGTGTAGCACAGCCTTGTACTTTAACAATGAGGTAATGTAGGTATGCTTAAATATTCCACTATTTCATTCATTACTGAGCATGTTTTCATTTTTGTTCAACAGGTGAGATAGGAGACTGGATGAATCATTTCACAGTAGCTGACAATGAAGCGTTTGATCAGCTGTATGAAAGAAAAATGAAAAATTCCAAGCTAAAGTTTAGATTTGAACCTTCATGTTAAACAGACCAACATAAAGAGATACATTTATTTCAGTATAAAATGTACTTTAACCTGGTTATAAAACATTTCATGTATCATAGAAAAACATACTATTATTATAAAAGTGACACGAACTACATTATAAAAGTAACGTTGATGATAATAGCTATGATGATCATTGAGAAGAAGATATATGATTAACCATGCTTAACACATTATGAAACGAGGATAACACAAAAAAAGAAATATAAAGTTTCCGTTATTTCCGTTGTGGTCCTTATGACAAATATATACATGGATTTTAAAAAAATATCAACATGGAGTCTAAAAAATGTTGTTTTTTTCCTAAATGATTATATTTTGATGATGACTTGATAGTCGTTTCAACTGTAATCGTTTAAGCAATTATTAAGCGTCATATTTTTGTAAACGGTTCCCTATATGTTTTCTTTCTTTACATTATTTTGTTCTGATATTTTACCACTTGTTTTTGAAGTTATTGTTTTTACTTGTAAATCTGAAAATGAAACTTTAATTCTTTGTCCTCGAAATCGGATTACATTATAATATTTATGTTTAATATTTGTGGGAACAGTTCTTTTCGACATATTTATGTGCGTGGGTGCGTGCGTGCGTGCGTGCGTGCGTGCGTGCGTGCGTGCGTGTGTGTGTGTGTGTGTTCTTGCTTACAGTAATTCTTGTTAACATTAAGCCTGTGTGAAACTTTTTTCAAAATGTTGTCTGCATACTGTTTTCGATTGAATGAGATCTTGGTTATCTTGGAATATAGATATGATCAATTAAGATAAAACTCCTTTTAACCTGCCAGAAGTGTATAATCCCATCATGCGATTTGTATACTTGTATACAGTGTTGTTCTGATTGATTGTGATTTTTTGTACGTAATGTATGTCTGTATCCGTCTATAGAAAAGGAAACGGATTTGCGTCAAGCTTGAAAGTTTATTTACTAAACAAAACTTCTGACATTTTTTTCTTTATTTGATTATCGACCCTGTTATGTATTCTTTTTTTTTTGGGGGGTGCGGGGGGGGGGGTCTGCCTTATCTCCTTATTCCGCCCTCTCACTTTCCTTTCCCCTCTCTGCAATCTTTCACCTCCTTAGCTTTTATTGGGCCATTACTCAGCTACTCTGTCACTGTATATTGCGGACATGCAAATTTAAGCATTTAACATGTCCGTTTACCAGTGTCCCTACTGTCTGACTTTCTTACAAGTTAGCAGAGACGTACTCGATACCAATGGAGAAAATTTGACAACGCATTGTTTGCCGAAAGATGATGAGAAATGACCAGTTATAGATGAGATGTGAAATGAAATAAAGTGAAGAGTCTAGCTTCCGGTGGGGTTCGAACCAACGACCTTCTGTTTTTGCATCAAGTGCAATAACCACTGAGCTATTGAGGACCCTGTGATGTCTTACATTTATGAAGTCACTATGGCCGCTTCAGGAATTAGTAATTAAGTGGCAGTTTGATTTCGGTTCGTCTTTTGTGTTAGTTTTGCCTTGCATTTTAATTGACTCATGAATTTAAGAATTCGTATGTTTGTTGTCTTAAAATCTAAGTAACGTTTCATCTTTGACGATCGCAACCGTACTTTTTAGGTAGAAAACAAAAAGAGTCGTGTAATAAATATGAAAAGAAAACAGTTTCATTGTCTTCCCGGTCGAAATGCGTTGGAAACAGCTTATATTTAACAGTGAAATTGTTTCAGTCACATGAAGGGCGAATACTGTTTCATTGATAAGGATTATGCAGACTTCACGTCCTTATCTCACGTCATATTTATTCTTAAATTAATATTTTATACTTTATTAACTTAAATTTGTATTTTAAGTGAGTAGGTCGCTTTCCCGTGAGCCATTTATATTTGCCAATAATTTATTTTACTCCTCTCTGTGTCTTAAAACAATATACATGTAGGACAGTCCTCACATGGCAGATTTTAGATTATGATACATCTTAGTTGCCTACGTTATTATGCAAAATCATGATAACGCATATCAAGAGACTGTTTATACCGCCATATTAAATGTAGATTCATACAAACATGTACATACATACTTTATTTATATACACAAATCTATCTATAAATCTATCTATCTCTCTATACTCCTAAGTTTGATATTGTAAAAGTTGCGAAATAAAATGGAGGACGACTCGTTTGATGTTCATGACATAAAAGATGCGGGTGGTGCCGTCCTGCACAACCAAATGCTCGTGGATGGTATGAGACTATCAACCTTCCGCAAACCGCCTGAAGTTACAGCAGCTATTTTCAGAAACATAAAGAATATAAAGATAAGAGATGACGACTTAATGCTTTGTACACCACCAAAGTCTGGTGAGTTAGGTTTGTTTTTATCTTGGGTTTATTATGACGGTCGTATTTGGTCTGCTGTGGAGATTTTGGTTATTAATTTATAGCATGCACACATTGTATTCACATAAAGTAATTTGGATGATGTCAGGTAGACCCCGCTGATCAGTATCAGGTTATCTCATCATATGGATCAATATTTTTCCCGGGGGTATGCAAACAATTTATAAAGAAGTTCCAAATATCATTGGACTTGGGTTATTGTACTGTGTTAATGGCATTGTCCATTTACTTCATGAACAAAATAATAAAAGGCAATTGCAATTGCTATTGTTATTATTACGTTAAAGGGAATTAAGATACCTGTCTGTAATTTAGTTAATGTACGTAGGTAGATAGCATCTAACCTTTTGTCATTTCACTGCAGGTACACATTGGTGTTTTGAAATCCTTTCGATGCTTTTAAAAGGAACAACTGAAATATCAGCCTTGCAGAAGATCTTCCTTATGCTACTGAACGTACCAGCGGAGGAATTAGACAAAATGGAATCTCCAAGAATTTTAAACACGCATTTTCCGTTCAGAATGTTACCACTTCAAATGAAGGAAAAGAAAACCAAAATTATTCTGCTGTTGAGAAATCCTAAAGATGTAGCTGTTTCATTTTACTATCACCATGCTGGATTAAATAACTATAAATACAATGGGACGTTTTCTGATCACTTAAAGTTGTTTATGGAAGGCAAATGTAAGTTTTCAAACATACATCATTTTTATATTTAACAACCCTGGATAACTAAAAGTTTCAATTTTACCAAATAAAGTTTAGCGGTATATCATATTAATGAAGATTAAACATAATTTAAATTGCTTTGTCTGACGCCAATCATCTTAGCCCTTCTGATATGCCTATCTGTCTCATTTAACTACATATACACTTTGTAGTTTAGTGCAATTTCCTGCTTTTCGATTACCAGTATTACATGACACTTTTCTTTTTAACACTACGATCTACTGAACTCTTTCGAATCAACAGCATGCCGCTCAGATCTACAGTACTACATCCTGGCATACTGATTCGCTCGGTTTTTGGTGGCTAATTTCTGCTTTCTCTTCTGCATCTTTTTTTCTAGTGCAGTACAACAGTTGGTTTGATTATGTACTGGAATTTGAGAAAGCACGTAATGAGGAGCCAGACAGAATATATCTAGTTTACTATGAAGATCTGAAAGAGGTTTTACTTACAAGCATTTGTTATATTTACATATTCTTTGCTTCGTTTCGACACTGTTTCGAAATCCATTTTAGTATTGTAAAACTAGGCTTTTCTCAATAAGAGTCAGTTCATCGACTACATATTTTTTCAAGAACACACTACATTGCATTTTAAAACGTTTGATGTAAATATTTCAAATATCAAAATCTTGTATTTTCAAATTTAAAATTAAAAGTTGTTTACTGAATTTTAGAATGGTGTAGAGGAGATAACGAATATTGCCAAATTTCTCAAAATATCTGTGGGTTTAGATGCTGAGCTTATCAAATCTATTAACGATAAATGCAACTTTGAAAGTATGAAGGGAGGAAAAGCATACAGTCCTGAACTAGCCAAGAAAATGTTTGTTGACCCGTCAAAATTCTGTATGTTCAGAAAAGGTAAGAGCGTACTTGGTTTACTGAGAAACTAGCAATAACATTATCGGGAATACTGTACCTGTCTTTATATAAAAATATGGATTAATCTGTATTTTCTTATATTTTATGAATGTAATGCGGTTTTTATTTGAATATGTCTCTTGCTATACTTAAACCAAACAATAAAACTTTACTTTACGCCATTCGTAAATCATTTACTTTATAAGTGGTTAAGTTCGCGACGTGGAAATGTTTGCGAATTTCACGAATTGGCAAAATTCGCGAATATATCTACCAGCGTAAATATCCACGCTATCGGATGTATTTTTTACCTCATCACGGTATAGCACCGTGTAGGTACATGAATGTTTAAAAACTTTAAGAAATAAGTAAATTCAATAAACCCATTTACTACAGCTTACATTATGTAAACACATCTGTATAATTGTCATGAATAAATGCAGAATATATATGCAAAATATTGATCAAAAGGGTCCACAACATTTCATCGAAAGACATTTCGCGGACTACGACACTTTGCCTAATACGATATTTGGTCGAACTGAGCATGTGGTCGAATGCGACAATTAGTCTAATACTTTTTTCGACCAAACTCGTCGAAAATTCGTCGAAAATAATATTAGTGAACACAGAAAACAGTACACTCAAATTTAATAAGATATTCTTTATTTACGTAAGGTTGACACTGTAAACCATGTGTAATGTCAATAGCGAATGTTGTACGCTATTCCCCTCAGGAAGTCCAGAGCTGAACGGGTGTCAAATTCGCTGACAACCTTGATCAGTTTCTCGTTCATCTTCTTTACCTTAAAGAAATATAACCCTGAGTAAATATATTATAATTTAAAAAAGGTAAGCAACGTTATTAATACATTAATTTTATGACCATATAATTCTTGTACACCTTTCCACAGAGTGCTAAAAATATTGGCGCATGCGTGTAAGCGTAACATGTACGTTTTATAGTCTGTTTCATATAAATAATCGTAAATAAGAAGCAGATTGTACCTTTTGTCTGGGTTCAACAGGATTCGCTCCAGCAACAAGCTGTTCCATAAGCGTCTCCATCCGTGCCTGCTCACCCCTGAGCTTGTCTACAAACTCAAAGATATTAGGATGGTGCTTGTCAACAATCGTCTTAAAGCGACGGTGCCATCCTTCAAGGTGATTGTTTGTTCGTGGTTCATTTGCGAGAGCTCTATCGCGCACATTCCACAAAGCAGGTGCGAACAGGGGTTCGCGCCACTGACGTTTGAATACCTTGAAATTATAAATGTTAAAATTTTTTTTATTTGTTTAATGAAGAGTGTACTATCTACTTTTATCCTTATTTTCAACATTTTTCTTTTACCGTAATACGGGTTTTATTATTTTTTTTTTCAAAATTTAACTTATCTTTAAATTTTAAAGTTATTTACTGAATATGCTTACCAGTGAACCATCAGGTTTGTGGCGACTCTTGAAGCGGTAGCAACCAACGAATGTTTCTTCCATGTATGGTATGAACTCCTGTGCTGCCTCGGGAATGTTCTCACAATTTTCCAGTAAAGCATTTATATTTTTAATTCTATGTTTCTATGTACTTACAGGAGAGATCGGAGACTGGAAGAGCCACTTTACCGTGGCAGAAAGCGAGGCCTTTGATAAACTTTACGAAGCCAAAATGAAGACATCTAAATTGAAGTTCAGATTTGAGCCTTCAACAACAAAATATTTTTGATTTTCTGGAAGAAAAAGTTCTTATTTGATTTATCAGACATTTAGTACACGATTATTTATAACAAACGATTCAAATAACATTAAGGGCAATCCAGGCATCATTTATATTCGCACACTTTATGCAGACACAAAGAGAATCTTCATATAATTTTTTCTAAAGGCTTCTTAATCCTGGTTTTGTTTAACGAAAATCTGCCGATGTATTAATCGGATTTCGCTATCACGCTTTCAAAGATGTATTATTTATTCCTTGTTCTAATAGTCAATTTCATTAAAAAACAAAGACACATAGTAGTGTTATAGTACCATTAATTTGATGACATTCCCATAACTGATAAATAAAAACATCGTGATTATAACATCTGTTTTTATTTAAAAAACATGTATATGCGATCAAAATGTTGTCTTTGTTTCAGTCAGGGAGAGGCACTATAAAATATGTATTAAATTAAATTAAATTCTCAATCCTAAAGCACCGTTTTTCTTTGTTTTCATTTTTCTGATTTCGAATATAATTCAATAAATATGTTGTCTCTTAGTATAAGTTAGAGTTTATTAAGTCAAATTTTAACAATTAAGAAACCCTAAGGGAGCGAGCGGTAGCGAGCGACCGGGGTTTCTTAATTGTTAAAATTTGACTTAATAAACTCTAACTTACTTAGTGTTTAACCTCATTTGACCTTTTGCATAGCCACCGACATGTATTGTGGCACGGACCTATGTGTTAGGTCCGTGATTATGGGCGGAGCTAAAGTGCTTTCTATTTAGAGCGAACTCTTAATAAATTAAGTGATTTCAGTAGGTAGTTTGAATAAAAAAGGAAGACGTTTATTTGACAATCTGAGCGATTCGATTGGTGGGCAAATGGGGTCAAACACTAACGTAACTATATGATGCCTATTTTCAGGAGAGAGATAACAAAACTTGCTTCAACTTACTTCTCAATCCTGTATATGTATTTGACAGTATAATGTATGTATATGATACACAAAATCGAAATAAATACTGTTTAAACCAAATGTTGTCCCAAGAAACCTTGTTGATTTATAAATACAATTTATTTACATAAAACATTAGAACTTAAATGGTCTTTGTCAGTATGGTTATCGAAAGGTCATCAACTATCCCACTAGGACAATCCCATGTACGTGAGTCCATTCACCTGTAATAATGTAAACATAAAAGTCGTTCGTTATTCAAATTTCCATGTTTTAATTAAATGGTATCGTTATCGTAATGAATATCATAAGTAAATTACTCCGGGGATATCTATCATATGAATGCCAAACAGGATGTTTACTTGAGACTTAAATTTTCTACCAATGTTGATATAAGAGAAAATTAAGAAAGGAAACGCTTCAGTGTACCTACCTGTGTAGTGCGAAACTGGATAAACAAAAATACAAAAACTACCTTTTAATAAATAAAACACACAGAAAAGCTTAATTATTAACATTGTAAAACAATATATAATATTTGCATCTTAAAGCGACTTCTTGTTGTCGTCTGTCATCAAAAATTGCTACAAACAACATCTCTGTAACCGCTCAGCCAATTCTAACTAGACTTTACGGAGTATGCTCCTTGGATAATCCTCTATAAAAACTGGTCCAATCGTTCCTGTCCGCTGCATAAAATGGCCACCAGAGCTAAAAAAAGAAAAACATTTGAAAGATACATGTATCTCCACTTTATCTCTGTGCCTTTTCAACTAAACTTAAGAGGATGGTCATATAAACTTCCTCATATATAGTTTTGCTAAAGAGCACAACTAGTATATTCATTATCAGGAATAGAACAGATCTGGTTATGTCAGATGTTCTCTATTCAATCACTTTCATTATGCCCCTCGTCTTTTTATACACATGCAACATCATGTCAAAAATATTCAATGAACATTGACATGTAAATATTCTAGAAATTGGTGATGGTTGATGTTGAGACATGGCCCCAAAAGAATTCAAGGAAACCAATTTTGGTTGTACAAGCAAAACCTGACAGGACTACTGAATGAATGAATTTATTGTCGAGAGCATACACCGTGTTCTACGTGTAAGTGGTTGGTAGTTTTGGCGGTAATTTTGCACGTGATTTTAGTGCGTTACATGTGTTGAGCAAGCCATTCGAGGGTATATCGTCAAGCCGTCTAGTTATCAAATTTTCGAAAATATAACTTGTTGTATTTTCGAACGTTAGTTTACTTTACATTTATATTGGTATCATACAGTCATTTTCATAAAAATCTATTTTGCTTTTTTCAGATTATCACTTTGACGTTAATGTGGAAGTACCGGAAGTGCCAAAAGTGAAAAATACTTATCTACGGACTTTTATATACGAAGTGTTTAAATTGTATATCTTGCTATCGCATTCTTTGCTTTACACCGGTATTATAAGCATTAGTTTTATCCCACAAGGTTCGATCCTTGGGCCCTTGTTTTTTCTAGTCTATGTGAACGATATAGCTGACAACTTACTAAGTATAACTAGGTTATTTGCAGATGATACGTCATTATCTCAAACAACAGCCAATGTTGGCGACTTGGAGGGAATACTAAACCACGATCTGTGTATCATATCTGAATGGTCAAAAAGGTGGTTGGTCACATTTAATCCCAATAAGACAGAAGCACTATTTTTTTGTACCACCAGAGATCAAAATTGTCCAGTATTACATTTTGGTGGACATCAGTTACAGTTTACAGATCACCACAAACATTTAGGTGTAACCTTTAGTAATGACGGTAAATGGCATAAACATATAGATGTTATTTTCAAATCGGCTTCAAAAGTATTAAATCTTATGAGAGCGCTAAAATTCAAGATAAATAGAAAAACATTAAATCAGATTTATCTCTCGTATATGAGGCCATTATTAGAATATGCCGCCGTAGTATGGGACAATTGCACTGAATTTGATAAAAATAGGTTAGAAAAATTACAACTCGAGGCAGCACGTGTTGTCACCGGATTAACTCGGTCAGTTTCTATACAACATTTAATCGAAGAAATCGGTTGGATATCCTTAAGCGACAGACGAAAATTTCAGAAGTTAGTTATTATGTACAAACTAAAAAACGGTTTGTTGCCGGAACAATTTGCTACAATATTCCCTAGAGTTGTTGGTGAAAGTAATAATTATAATTTAAGAAATGCCCAAGATTATACGGTTATGGTAGGAAGAACAACGCTTTTTCTAAACTCGTTCGTACCATCCAGTGTTAATGTATGGAATACTATACCTGAAGAAATAAGAAATTCCCCATCATTGTATAGTTTCAAGAACTCGCTCAAAAGCAACTTATTTCGGGCAAATGTTATTCCAACATACTACTTCAAAGGGCCAAGGTTCTTGACTATCCATCACGCACGCTTAAGGAACGGCTGCAGTAATTTCAAAGCACATCTGTTTAAAAATCACTTAAGTAATGATGAAAACTGTAACTGTCAAGGTAGAATTGAGGATGTAGATCACTATTTTTTCAAATGTTCATTGTTTTTACAACAAAGAATCATTCTTTTCAGAGCAACACGTCAGTATCATCCCTTAAATGTAAATACCTTGCTTTATGGAAGAGAAGTACTTTCGGATGAAGAAAATTTAAATATCTTTTCTGCAGTTCAAAAATTCATACAAGACACAGCTAGATTTGCAAATTAGCGTGTTTTTTTTTTTTTTTTTTTTTGCGTTTTTTTTGCGTTTTTTTGTTGTTGTTTTTATATAAATATATAAAAATATATATCTTTTGGCGACCACGAACTTGGAACGAGCACACACACACACACACACACACACACACACACACACACACACACACAAGCACATGGAGTTGCTTCTAGTACTTAAGTTACTAAAATTGTTGGTTAAAATGAACCTACGTGTAACTGTTCTGTAGCCTTAATTTACTTCTGTAATTGTATTGTATTGGGGAGAGCCATCTTATAAGTGGCAAGCACTTGTGGCTCAAACCATTTGCTGATTTATGGCAATAAACTATGTTTAAACTAGTTTTATCAGAGTTTTTACATACATGTATTGTTTTTCAGCACAATTGTATCAGACTTTCATTACGGTTATAATTTCGATTTAGATTTTGAGAAAGATCAAAAACATTAAGTATTCACATAGAACATGAATTTAGTTATATATTTGGCTTTGTGGTCACAAAATTAGATTACTGCACGTCAGGTAGGTGATTGAAGCAACCGCTGATCTAGAGCCATGGAGCTTCCTACCTCCCCCTCCCATGTTGGAGTAGGGTTGGGTAGCCCGCTCGCAGCACACCTGACTGGCACATTAATCAAGTCTTGTCGAAAAGAGCAAAAACTGTCGAAAGAATCTAGTTCGGTTGATAAAAAGGGGTACTTTGTTTCTTAGATTGAATTGTATTAAGGTATAGTTAATACAAATAAACAGTTTACTGGGACGGCTCAAATACGATCCCTCTGGCCAATGTGTACTTTGTGTTTTGTTTTTATTGTTAAAGGTGTATGATGAGAGATGGTAAATGATTTATGCTCGTTTGAGAGAATCTAATTAGAGCATAACCTGTAGTATCGAAACTTTACTGTTATCGAATAATATGTATACAGTATGCCTTAATTTTTCATAACCATTATCCTTATTAGTTTGCCATGAATGAAGCTTTCTATGATTATTTGCCGTAAAACATTTAAAATTGTTTAAAGGCTTAAAATGATAAGTAAAACAGAAGAAAAAAGTAAAAATGAATGTTGTATGGGTTTCGAACTCACGCCCGTTACAGTAGGTCAGCGCAGATCCTAATGCTGATGCCTCTACCGATTACGCCAAGGCCGCCGATTATAATGTTAAAGGTAAAAAACGACTTTATTTCTATTTTTCTGTTCAAGTCGTTCGTTCGCGCAAATTTAAAGAACAACAACGAAATAATATTATGCTATTCTGAAATGTTTTGAAATTATTTAGATCTATTACTGTATAATTTTGAAAACAGAAGACGGTATAATGCCTAACAACTGTATATATGGAACTATTTGTTTGTATGTTGTTCGTTCGGCCGTAATGAATTCTATACTTTGTTAACACAGGATTCTTCATCGATATCAAAGTAATCATTCAAAAACCTATCTGATGGAACAGAATCTTTCAATTTGGCTATCCTATAGTACCGTTTGAAGTTTCTGAGTAAATGTCATTATACGCTATTATGAAGCATTGGCCATAACACAATGAGCAAATACAATACCATATAAGGCCCAGGGCTAAAATCATTAATTTTAAAGCAGTCTTTCTTCGATAATCACCATACCTGGATAAACTTTGTACGGGCATTGCATCTTTACAAACCTAGCAGGTATGGTGCTGATTGAAGATCAAAGCGCTGAAGACGCTGGATTTGTTTGTGTATTCAAAATATTTGTCCTTTTATTTTGGATCGAATTGTCTCTGTTTCTATTCCCGGTACACATAGACAACATAGACAGCAGGGATTTTCACTGTACTCAACAAAATGTTTTCACCTACAGTTCTACTGTCCAAAATCAGACACTGATCGTGCAGCTTGTTAGTAGTTACGGCGCTTCGGTAACACAAACGAGTAGGCAATAGCACCGATCAATAAGGGGATCAATTTATTGTGCGGACCGAAAAAGTAATAATGCGTATCTATAATACCACAATATACTTTTTTTAGAACGAATATGGTTGAGACCAGGAAGTAATGTTTTATGAGGCCTACAGCCGAATATAATGTAAATTGCCTTCTACTTAAAACAATCACCACCTATGAAATATAACAAATCGTTTAAACACCGACATTAACGTATCCTAACACTTGTTTTCTGCTTAAGGTGCTCACGCGTATTTTTAATACATATAGGAACGCAGACTAACTCTCGCCAGGTCCGCAGAATAAACATTTCAGCAATAAGGAAAGTTATAATTACGTCCCTTGCCGCGCATTGACTAAAATTTATGAATGGGTGGATATAATCGTAAAATGAGAATGGGTAAACATGCGCGTAAATATTCCTGGCTGTTCAAAATAGTTCATTCTTTAAAATGAGGATCAGGGTTAGACTTTTTTGTCACAGGAACTCCAAAACATATGTTTTCTTTCCGCACAAGGTTAAAGAAATGGCCGGTGGGTTAAGAAATCGGAACTATTTTTATAGGGTGTATATATATATACTAAATCGTCCGTTATTTTTACGCATCATTGTAAAATAAAATACATCCGCGGTTCTTATTCGAAAACAGTTTACTTTAGTTATATTTACAAAATTTAGCTGATGCTGCATGAGTTTATTACATTATATATTTAAACAATACAACTTTCATGTCTGCAATAGTCATATGGTTTCAAATGAAGAATCATAATTTGGGATTATATGCTGACTGACGTGCCGGAGCTACTTTCAGATTTGGTACTTAAGGAGTAGGCTTCGGAAAACGGTAAGTAAATTTGTTTGTTTCACAAACAAATAAAAACTACTTAAACGATTAGATAGAAACTGTCTTAGTTACAAATAA
Source organism: Saxidomus purpurata (assembly GCA_022818135.1). NCBI lineage: Eukaryota > Metazoa > Mollusca > Bivalvia > Venerida > Veneridae > Saxidomus > Saxidomus purpurata. The sequence continues at coordinate 11,345,952 of JAFMSR010000001.1, read as the reverse complement.
GGGTTCGAAAGTTTCCATTGTATAAAGGATTGTTTGGGAAATAATTACAATGCATAAACCATGATTTACTGTGCAAACTGTCATGACGTACACCTTATGACAATGTACACCATAGGTTTAAATATCAAGATTTACTATGTAGACGGGCCTTAGAATGTTATCAAGAACATTGTCTTTATAGAGTCTGACATACAAGAACTGTTGTTTTTTTTCTACTGCAAGACGAGTCATATAATCTAAATATTTAGAAAAAATGAATCTGAAATGTATGTAAAGGACAGAATGCAACATTTTGACATATCTGACATATCTTATGAACCAAATAGAACACTTGGCAGCTTAAAACATCGGTGTCTTAAAACTTTAAACCTTTTCAGTTAGTTATCCAATCACTCAACATCACCAAAATGCAAAATAGCGTGTGCTATCCGACCTTCTTTTCTCACGAAAGTATCAAAGATAAAGGAAAATTTTAAATACGGCGCTTTTATAATAGCCAAGGTATTCTTAAATATGCATTAAAAGTGAAATGCATTTATAAAAGTCGAAATAAAAATGACTTCTTGTAAAGAAATACATATGAAATCCAACCGGAAAAAGGGCTTCGATTCAAAGTGCACGACACGAACCCACCTGATTTAGCACATAGATTCCTCAATTTATTTTCGTAACAGTTACTTTAATTCAAGCCATGTAGAAATAATAAACATTTTTCCATAACTTGTGTATGGGTTAAACCATACAGCGTTCATTATTGAAAGGTTACCGTGCTTGCTTTTTATTTGCGGGTGACGTCAGTCACTCACAAATATAGCCCGTACTTATATAGCCCGTAAATAATCCTACAGATTGAACGCAGCTCACATTTATAAAATACAATATAAGGGGAAAGATCAGCAGGCTTTGCTGTTGACATGATTCAAAAAATTGATTTTGTGTCAAAAATATTTTTAGAATACAACATAAATAAAAGAAAATCAACGAGTTATCTATTCTGTAAAAAAATATTTTCCTACGCGGTTTTGATCACAACTAGTCAGACCGGAGACACTAAAAGAAAACTAGTCAGGCCGAAAAATCTAGTGTCTTTTACCCGATATTTCTATGTAAGCAGCTAGAGTATTGTTTTGTGAACATAAACAATCGGAACATCGTAATACATTATGGAACCACTTGGTACTTACAAAACTCGGAATTCAACATAAAAAACAATTGTTTTTAACTAGCCAACGCCTCCATCATCAAAAGTGTACATACCTTTAAATCGTCCGTTTTATGATATGCCGCACTATAGCGTCTGAAACTAGTCTAAAATACGCGTTTACGTATAAAACTGAAACTTATCAGCAAATTAACTTTACAGAGGCACTTGTAGATGTCTTTTGGAAATATGATAACATTTTTATGCTTTAAACACGTTGTAATTGTTGTATTTCATGTAAATGCGTGGTTCGGAAAGGGTACGAAAATGTCCGCATTTAACCGAAGTCGGTTCGTACCTGGGTACGAATAACTGTTAGAAATCACATAGATCTACATGTCTTAAATACGATTTTTAAATGTAGACAGAAATGCAATAATCTAAAGGGAAAATCAAATTCATTTCTCTAGATCATGCTGTCATTAACAAAGAACAGATATTAACTCAATATAAGTAGAAATAAAATTTATTGTAGTGTATATGTATTGTAACTAAAACTTTCAAACTTTACCGTGATACTTTTGCTACACTTAATTTTGGCGGGTACATTCATGCATTCATTAATGATATTGTAATTATTGTTATCATCATCATCATCATCATCATCATCATCATCATTATTATTATTATTATTATTATTATTACTTGTTACAAAATACTATTAGAGTCTAATTTGTTAAATATAAAAGATAATAGCCTGCTATTAAAACGTTCAGTTGTTGTTTTAGACAAGTTATTAAAATTTAATACAGCATGGTAGAGAGGCTGATTATTACTAGGGGTGCGCAATATGCTCGGTATATTGCAATTCGCAGTATTTTGGAGTAAACAAGCAACTGCAATTTCTCCACATTCATTACCTGTAGCTTGAATTTGATCTAATGCTTTGTTGTGGGATTCCGAATAATACATTTTTAGCGCAAAGGTATGTTGTAAATGAATGTGTCGGAATTTACATGTGATGAATACCCATTGAATTCAATATAATGAATTCCGTGACGACTATGACGGACGGTAGGCGGCAAATTGCTCTATCTCAAAAAGGTAAGCAAATAAACATGAATGACTTTGTCCAAGGAATGATTTAATTACTTTATAACCATAATATACCCACGTTTGAATACTTCAAAGTATATTTTTGTATGAGTTACTCACTTTCAATATATTGCAATAGGGATCTCAAAACAGTGCCGCATATTGCAATATATCTCAATACGAGTTCTGTTAATACCCATCCCTATATATGACCAAACCTAAACCGAACATAATAATATTAAGGTCAAAAGTCAAGTCGACCTTGGGTCAACAAAACAAAGCTTAGGCTTAGGAAGTGCAGTCTTGGTAGGGATGCTGACTATGACAATTGAATGACAATTATGTATGTTTGGATGAGAGGTCATGATGACCGTGAATAGACAAAAAACTAGGAACTATCGTTATCGCAAACTTTATAGAGGTTACTCATACTCTCTCTCTCTCTCTCTCTCTCTCTCTCTCTCTCTCTCTCTCTCTCTCTCTCTCTCTCTCTCTCTCTCTCTCTCTCTCTCTCTCTCTCTCTCTTCAAAGTTCATTCAAACTGAAGTGAGTATCCACAGCGATCAATATAAGTTGAAAATCACAAAGGTTGTTACATAATGATTTGTTTTTCAAATTTCTTTTGGAAAAAAGGAACGAATCTCAATTACATTAATAATTATTTTGACAGTGACATTTGCTTTGCAAAATAATTTCAAGTTTAGTCTGCAACATTCCACACTTGTTTTAATTTCAGCTTTAAGTAGGTGAGAGCTGATCAAACCCACTTTGATTTGAGACACACACAAATTCAGTGCCTTCAGCGCTTTGATTTATACTGTAGTCTCTAGACAGGGCGTACTAATGTGATTACCTGGCGTTGATAGGACTTGCTCAATCTAAAAAAAAATGAAATATAAACCTCCAGGATTTCGTACAATTCACCCGTTTACACAGTAAATTTTGATTTATGTTTCAAAATTGATAATGTAGATGGACCTTAAGCGAGCAGTATAGCGACAATTAATTATAATAACCAAGTTGGAGTTTTCTTCACGGTCCGTAAGGCTGTATGGATGACGATATACGTTGATATATGATTTGGTTATATTTGATACTGCTATATGGTAATAAATAGTTTGAATGAATGTAATAAGTGAATATGGTTAGGAAATTAAAAGCTAGCTTATCATGATTACAAGTATTTGACACTGGATAAAAAGTCGCTGACGGGTGTCGATAGAGTTCATTTCATGGGCACATTTAGTTTTATCTGAGAATCTCGATTGTAAATGCCTATAACGAAGCGTTATTTACATAAACAATGTTATTGTCTACCATAAAACTTCGAATTTTTATGTTAAACACTGTCAACCATGCATAATATAACTCAGTATCAGCTGATGACTGTTACTAACACCAAAATATGATAATTCTCGAAAGATTTATTTAACAAGCGAAAACATCGCTATGACTTCATCCATGACGACGGGGACTCTAACGTTATATACCTTGCTCGGAAAAAAGGGGTTTCAAACCCACTGATACTCCCGGATTTTAGCAATTTCTGAGAGCTTCGGCATCTTTTCCATTAAGCAAAATAGTTTAAAAATTGTAGATTTTCGCAATTAATCATTTTTTCTTTCCCACTTTACTACTTTTAGTAGTTTTACCATTTTTCTTATAAATTGTATTCAATCGTCTCCTCGAATTTTAGAGAGTTAGTAAGTATCACTATCTACGTCTCTTGGAAGTTTGGTCAAGATTTATTTTTCTAATTCAGGTACCCAATATGATTTAATTTGACCTTTAACTAATAAAAACTCCAAAATCAACACCAGCCAACAAGGTTTCTGACAATTTCTCTCTTTACCTTCGATAATAACGGAGTTTTCAAAAGCAATATAGCTATAATAATTGATTAAAGAGTCTTCTGGTAGAAATAATTTTGCTGGTGAAATCTTTACTGACTTGTTAAAACAAGTATCTTTTGTGCAAACCGTCGACATATCGGTTTTTACATAGAAAATTGATTTTTGAACGTTGTGTCTGTCGATTAATGGCTACATTTTCAAAACTCTTAGTTTATCTTTTGTTTTTGTTTCTAAAGTTGCTAGTAACAGCGTTACAGTTCTCCAAAAAGAACCATCTTCTATATCATGTGGACATCATCGAAACTAAAATAATGTTTATAAACCAGTACCACTAAAGCCGTTCAAATTTCATTGGATATAAAAAGAGCCAATGAAAAGGAAGTGTACACGTCAAAAGATACCTATATAACATACTTGATAATACTTTTACAGCTTAAACTAAAAGTTATCCATAGTGTTGAAAATTCGAAGCATAACATTTGAAATTATGAATCGAAAATTGGTAGTTGTGTTCCTAGTGTGTATTCTATGCATGTTTGCATCGCCTCTTAAAGATTGGCCAGGTGGAAACCCAGACGGACAGGGTAGACCGCCACTGGAGGAAGAAAGCAGATTGGTCAGTATCAATTTTACAGCTTCAGTTTTATTTAATACAAGAATTTTGGTACCCAAAATATAATCACATGACCTGAATTGTCGTTGAAATAATATTGAATTTTGTTTTAAGAATGATGATTTTATTTACAATACCAGTTTTCTGAATTGTAAAGAAGAACAGAAGAAATAATGCGTATTGAGTATTGTACATTGACTACTTATTTTGTTGACAGACATATATACATGTATACCGCTAGATACATTTTATCATTTTAATATTGGATGCCTAGCGTTTTTATGTTGCTAAAATGCTTTTGTTATTAGTTGCTAAGATATTACCAGCTGCTTTTCTCTTATTATGCATTTGTAGTTATTGTAAAAAATCCAGAAAAAAGTTTTTTTTTTTAAATATTGCACCTGAATAAAACCATTTCCTTTTTCTATGATTTTTTAACTATAAAAAGTACACGAATAACTCTACGTTATATTTACAAGAAATACATATGTTACTATATGATAACACTTTTGTATGGAGTGAAAAGGTTTTATCCGTCCTCCCGAAGTATTATCAGTTTTTGGCCCTGCACGCGCAGGGCTATTATCGCATAATTGCCCTAAGAAAACGTACACGTGCAAATGTGATGTAATTTAACGGCAAAAACATAGCTGACGCTGTCTTTAGCTAACAGAATAATTGATTTAGATGACAACATAGTCAGAAAGGGCGTCGTGAAACGCCTTGTAACCGAAGAAGAACCTCACAACTTCATACAAAGTTAGATATAAGTCTACATTGATGAAAACAAAGAGCGACGTCAAAAAGATGTATTTGAATAAGAATGATATATTGTTTATGAAATAACATCCGTTCCAGCGGTGTTAGTCGTTAAATAAACAATGATTTGGAGTACTGATACGCAGTAATTAGCCACGAAGGCCGGTGGTTAATAACAGCGCATCAGTACGACAAATTATTGTTAATTAGACGATAACAACGCTGAAAAGGATGTTATTTCGATTCTAACATGACCAGATATTACAAAAGGTGAATAAATGCAAAGCGTTTTCTTCTACGCGAACGCTCATTTAACGTCAGGCGGCGCAATATGACTTCATGTTTACGTCATATCGATTCCTGCGTTGTTTATGGTTTAATATAACATAATTTTTCTACTCTTTGTATATAGAGACAAAATCACAAGTCATGTTAGAATTATATTTGTATTCCGTCTTCCAAGGTATATGTGCTTTACGTAGTGCCAAGTCAGATCGACTTACAACAGTTGAAAACAAACAGACATAAAAATACATTTGTATATGACTATAAAGCTAAGAACATATATCTTACTACATGTTATATTTGAGTTCAATGAGCATGGCCTTCATTGATTACTCACTTTTAAGCTATGAATTGGGCAAGTCAGTTTGATAATAGTGGAATAAATGACAATTTGGAAACATTATACAGAAAAATAGATAGGTGCGCTAAAGCCTCGTGCCATTATGCTCCTTGCGGGCTGATTATCACGTCCCGGCCCGGCTCAACCGTGTATTATCCTCTAAATAATTATTACTTCCAGACCAATGCACCCATTTTCAGCTTTGCTGAGCAAGCAGCTGCTAATATATCTCCATATTTGCGACAGTCCATCAAAACATGCATTTCATCTTCTAAAACATTAAAAAACAACATTTTCTATCCTCTACCCTCAACTTTTCATATCTACCTGTCTCAATCCTCAGTGGAGCAACTCAACATCTAAATTTACTAAGAGCTGATCTATGTTTTGCTGACATTATTGTCTTACAGTAATTTTCGACACAAAATTCCTGTTTAACTAATCTGTAAGTTCTTAATTTATTTCGACCAGTGCCTGAAGTACCAGTAATACTGTTAATTGAACTTAACCAATCAATTTCAAAACAATCCATGGTCTTCTGTGCTACGCTATTGACCAACTATTTTTATAAACTGGAATATTAATTGAACAAAACTGATCTAGATTGAATGCAGAATACTTCTTTTCAACTGCAAAAAAAAAGGTTTTTACATGTCGTACTAGCTAACCCGGAGACCCAGAGCGCAACACGTTTATTAAGTCTAGATTCAGGCATATTGGCAATGCGAGCCCATGAAACTGAAATACATTTCCACTGGCGTACTATAAGGGGTTGCCAAGCCATTTCATAACAACTGCTGCATTTGGTGTATATCTACCAACACCTAAGAAATATCTCATGTCTCTATTGTGAACAGTGTTTACAGACTGAATCACCATAGGCAACAACTGGCCAAACAACAGAGTCATTTAGTTTTGTAAAAACATCATATGGGACACCGCCTATAGATTTAAATTTAGCAATGAAGAGACCAAATGCACGGCTGGCACTCTGAGCAACTGCCTTAGCTGTTATATTCATATCTAAATGTTCTTGTAAAACTAAGCTAAGGTATTTATATTTACTAAGCACTTGCAATGATCTGTCCCCACACGTAAAACTATGTTCAGTTCTAGGAGTAGACACAGGTCTAAAATGTATAATATTGCTCTTGGTACTATTAATACACATATCATTCATATTACACCATCCATTTGAGGCATTCAGTAAAAGTTGAAGGTCAAGCTGGTTTTCAGCTGACAAGACAATGTCATCAGCATACATCAAAATACATATATTTTCATCATGATTTGTATTCCAATATCTAATGTTTTCATATATACTGCTAAATCATTGATATAAAGATTAAATAGCAGAGGAGATAGAATACAACCCTGTCTTAATCCACATTTTACATCAAACCATTCAGTTACATAAGAA
>JAFMSR010000001.1:11294444-11328451 GCA_022818135.1 Saxidomus purpurata | reverse complement strand
CAATTTTTATCAATCAAATGCTTTTCATGCACTTGTATACGTGCTTCGTGTATTTGTACATTGTATATTATAATTTGAGAGTGATATTCTTGTCAAAAAGGTGGAATTTGAAACAAGTAAAAGTAAATGCAAAATGTTTACAAAGACCCAGGAATGGTTTCTTTATTCGGTACTCTAATGGAAGCGAATCTTGAGTATAACAAAAACAATGCTTGTATAAATATTTCACTAAAATATCGTTGTCATCTTTTTAACCAGAGTGTGTGGATGAAAGATAGCAAATATGGCATATTTTGTGTTAAAATGTAATTTTAATGTCAAAAATATGGAAGCGTTGGAGGGCCACTTTTGAGTTTCAACTTACGGGTGTTTTTGACTTTTAAGTTATGACTTTCGACTTTTGACTTTTGATAACCCTTATTACGTTCTTCTTCTTGCAATACCTCCTGTGAGGTATATACCATCGCCTTTTCGCTTCGCTGCGATCTCTCCCAAAAGCACTGCTGTATTGCCTCTTTGGCATTTTTATTAGAACAATATAAACACAACCACACTCAATCAAATATAAATTTTAATAAAACCAATTATATATATATAAAAATTACATTATTTCTATAAATAGTAACAAAATAAAACATGTTTTAACACGCTTTTTGTTTTGACTTTTTAATTATGACTTTTGACTTATTACTTATGACTTATGACTTATTACTAATGACTTTTGACTTATTACTAATGACTTTTGACTTATTACTTATGACTTATGACTTATGATAAAATAAACCCTAACCCTAACCCTAACCCTAACCCTAAACACAGTCTTCACTGAGTACCTCCAACGGCAGGTTCAGGTAATACTAGGAACCTGCTACCGAGGACCCATCAATATACTTATACATATTACAGCACTTTAATTGCTTCGGTATACCTTGTGATATTTACCTATAGATACCATAGCAACATTTTTTTTCTCAAAATTTCATCTTTTTACAGTTTCTTGATAGTTTGCTTTACGCCAAGGGTGCCAATCCCCCAATGACCCCCCGCTTAAAGGAAGAGGACACCCACCAGGCCTCCTGAGTCGAGAGTTGCGTCGCCGCTACCTCCTGACGAGCCGAAACGGCTCATTGAAACTAAAATAAATGACAAAGACAAAAGTAACTTAGATCATTTATTTACAGCAAACAAGTTTGCAGTGCTACGCACAAACATCATTTTAAAACCTTAATACAGGTTCGAATCCCAGTTTATGTTGTCACAGCAGATCATTATGCTTTTATAAAGCTTAGCATAAGCCAAAAGTCATAAGTCAGAAGTCATAAGTCAAAAGTAAAAAAACACCCGTAAGTCGAAACTCAAAAGTGGCCCTCCAACGCTTCCATGCAAAAAGGCTTCAATATGTTGTATACCACTTTCTAAACGCAGATTTTAATAAATGCATGCTATGTCAAATATGTTTAAAAGGCTTTCGCAAGCAGTACAAAGTAATAGTAATACTGTTAATCACGCAATCATCTGGGCTTACAACTTTACTTCTGAAAAGCAGTTGCTTCTCTTATAACTGTGGCCAGGGTCACAATTGAGGATATGATAAGTGTATACGTAAAGCAAACTACGCATGACTGCTATAATTCATTAATTATAAAGCAACTTTCCTTCTATTCGGTGTTAAATAAAATAATTTAACATTTAAGCACTTCTTTCATCCAGGCACCGAAACCTATAACTTACCTTAGTAAAGGACAATACAAGCATAAAGTAGGCTCAGCAAAGACACATATAAGATGTATACTAAATCCGATGACACAGTCTACACAATATATTGATAACTGGGGGTTGTTTTAAACCGCTTTGTAGCATGCCAACCTCACCCTTCCTGGATTCAACCTAAGAGAAAAAATATTGTAAATGTTATACACCCTCACAGACTTAAGTTCTAACATTAGCAACGCAGAACTATTTGTTTAATTTCAGCGTCTGTATTTGCCACCAAATGTCATCATATGGATGCATCCCCTTGCATGACAGCTATTAGTTGCACGGCTGCTAATGAAGAACCAGGCTGTGAACACGACGTCTGCACATGCGTCACAAAAACACAGGGTAATTGAAATGTACATTGTTCCAATCTTCAAAATGTAAATATGGGTCGTAACTTAATGCAATACATGTATACAATGTATAATGTGAATATACTGACGAAGTTTAGCTCATATTTTGTCCTTTGACAAAAATAGTAAATTACAGGACGTCACAAAAATGGTAACAAGTATCGTATCGCTTTATATTGTAAATATATTTTTGAAACGAGGGCAAAAAAAAATTTTAATTATTATTATTATTATTATTTTTATTATTATTATTATATGACTTAAAAAAGTGTGATAATTTGTGAAACTGGACAACCACAGAGCAGAGGTTTTTAACGGAACGTCACAACACTATGAGTATATAGTTTTGTTCACATACAAATCAGAACCATCGGATTAAAGCGTCAAGAAAAACTTAAGGCGTCAAGCAAAATCGTGTTAATTAATTGATGGCTGAGCTTTTTTGTTTTGCCCTCGTTTCAAAAATTACCATACTCGATTGGATATAACTACAGGATATTTGAAAGTTCTCCAAAGCTCGCGTTACTCTTGCAAAAGCATACTTTATAAATTTTATTCTAGTATGAACTAACAGTAGGTCCTACTAATTTTACTATTGGTAGTATTAAATTTTCTTTATTTTCATCTCCGAGTAAGATTTTCTTAGTGTGTGATGGAAGTAGACAATACAATTAATTTAATAACTACACAGTTTACAAAATGGATATATCTCTATGTCAATATGTATTGAAATCAAAACCATTTTTTTGTTATTTCAGCATGCATAGCTCTAGCCGACTGCGCTGCTTTAACATGTGAGAAGCACGGCGAGAGTCCACATTGTACGGACGGCAGTTGTGGATGCTCGCACCCTCACTAAAACTTTCTTACATGTATATTGAATGATAATTACATGTATATTGCATTGTTACATAATGTAGTTGTGAGTAGCCTAGTAAAACTTTAAACAAAGCTTTTTTGTTTTGATTGAAGTAAAACCCTACAAAGAAAATGGCGACAATTGAACATGACTACAAAGTTGGTTACTTATTCCTTATTCCTTATTCTAGCATAAAATGTGCTGTCACATTACCAATATCTTACTGCTTAAAGGCCAAGCAAACATAATTTAAGCTATTACAAAGAGCATTTTTGAAAAAAAATGATCAATGTCGAATAAGGAATAAGGAACTGGTTACTTATTCCTTATTCAAATAAGGAACTGGTTACTTATTCCTTATTCAAATCCGAATAAGTAACAGAAGTGATACCGCCGGTGACACGGACAATGTCGTCGTCATTCTTTCACATTACCAATATCTAACTGTTTTAAGGCCAAGCAAACCTAATGTCGAGGGCTCAACGCGAAACTAGCCTATCTAACATTTTTTTCAAAAATGCTTTTTTTCTATATTCTGAAATATCTAGTCAGTACCTACATACTGTGTGAAAATCTTCTTTGTACTGAAGTTAATAAATGGAAAAATACTAATTTTCCCTTATATTCTATCTGACACTTGCCAACTTTTGTTAATGCGAAACTGGTCTATGTGCACTGGTACACATAGACTAGTTTCGCATTAAAAAATTGAGTCAAGCAGATGCTAAAATAGTCTATATGAAAAGTAAAACTATTTAATTTTGTGAATATACTTCAATGTTATGCTTAAACTAAGGGAAAGGTACATCATTTATATTAAACTGCTTCAAAATATTCAGAAAAGAACTTGTAATCCTTGGTTCTTTTCATATAGGATAGTTTCGCACTGAAACTTGAGTTGAGTGTTTAATGTGAAACTAGTCTATGTGCGTATTAAATTACTTCTGTTCTTCTAATTTTTACATTCTATGATGTCATTTATTGAAGATACTTCATTTTAATATATTAATTGATACTTTTGTACTGATTTAATTAGAGGAGTTTAGGTGTACTTGATAACGAAAAGTAGTTAGTGGGGTGTACAGTAGGTGTGCTCAGTAATGAAAAGCAATTAGAGGGGTGTAGGTAAATCCCGATAATGAAAGGCAATATTAGAGGGATGTAGTTGTGCCCAGTAATGAAAGTCATAGATATCAAGGTCCTGTGAAGTTGGTACCAGGTGTTGCCCCAGGGTTAAAGGATCTGGAAAGGCAATACCCCAAGAAGCCAAATCCGTTTAGCCTGAAACTGTCCTGCTACTGTATCAGGAATAAAATTCAGTAAGACATGGCTTTTTAGAAAAAAATATTACACACATCATGGGATTATACTGCATTCAAACTAATCTCTAATATCATAAGTGCATAAAGATAGAAAAAGTGTCTGTTACTGCATTTAAGAAAAAATACACTTAAACTTCTGTATTTGCCTGAATTAATTGGTAGCTTTCTTACAATTCATATTACTGGTAAATATATCTCCTTAGTAACATCTTTGTTCTTTCCATCTTGTGTATCATGCAGCAAACAGAATGCCCAATTATATCTTTTGCAATCAAATTAAATTTTTGTTGTTGATTTTGTCAGCTAAGTACTGGTTGGAATACTGGTATATATACCAGTGTGTACCTTAATTTCCAAATGATTTTGTTGTGGCAAAATATTTTGTTGTCTCTATAATTATTTCTTAGAAACTTTCGTCCGAGTGTTATTAGAACTCTATGAAGTAGCACTAAAGAGTACTTCATACAATATAAAGATATAAATACTAAATATAGAGGTAAGATGAGTCAGACAGATAAATTCAAAAAGTAAAAGTTTGGAAGGGTCGCTGACTTGAAATCACTCTGACCTCTCACCGAAGGAGGATCATCGGGGTACAAGCCCAGCTATGCACCATTTCTCTTTATGTGAGACTGGTGGTAATTTCTTACAGAGGATGGTTGTCTAGTACTGGTCCTTCCCAGGGCCTTAGGTAATATTAACTGTCTGCCTGCAAATAACTGAAATACTATTGAAAACTGGCATTAAACCCAAAACAAACAAAAATCATAAACTTACATGAACAGTAGGAAACTAAATTCTGCAATACTATAAAATCAGAGCAGTCATTTCTAGTAATAATGAATTGTGCACAAAGAAAATGACTTTCTAACATGATCATTTTGATACTGACTCAGATAGGAATAGAGTATCCATCTAAGCATTAAACATTATTTATCAGTTCACATCCATCAGGCTTAATCCTTTATTCTAACATGGGTGGCTGTGTTTCCTATATAAACATATATGGAAAAAGTTGTATTTTATATTACGATCAAATACAGCACTTTTATCCAAGGACGACAGTTTGCGATATGATGTAATGACATGACATGACGAAAATATGTAAAAGAGTGCGTCCAATTGCATTTGACGTTTTAAAGTTCAAATGATGAACTGCTACGAGTGGAATGCAGGTCAGGATAGTTTTCAAAGAAAATGAAGTGTTACGCACTTATGAAGTGCTATGCTCTTCAGATTTAATTACTGCGCATCCGAACTCCTGACTGTATTTTATTCAACGTAAAAATACTGGGACACATTTATTATTTCTTAATTGGGGGTACTAGTAGTCTAGAAGTAGCATATTTTCAAATCATTTCAATAAAGAATATGATTACTGTAAAGCAGACAACATGATATTGCAGACATTGGAAACATATAAAAGTATTTTTTGTGCTGGCTCTACTTCCATGTACTGTGATGATTTTTATTTTATCATTTATATGTAGCAACGAAATTGATATGAATTTTCAACTTTTACTTATTACTTTCATATCATAATTTAATATGTTGCATTCAATTAAATTTCATTTCGTTAATAAACATGTTACAAGTGTTAGCCGTTGTTGTATACTACTGAACGAAAATTCCTTAAAGTAAAGTTGTAAATACTAAGATTAAACAAGTGAAAAGAAGTGCACCATACAAGCTTTGTTTGAAACAATTCACAGTACAGACTTGTTGCTGTGAATTTTTCTGATTTAAATCATTAAGCATGTTAAGTGTAAATGGCACTGCAAATAGGTTTAACTGGGTAGTTAGATAATATTACTTTTACTTTCTTTGCTTTCTGGATACCATGATGTTATTATTATTTACATGTAACATGATATAGGGGTGCCATTTCAACAGATCAGAGTTTTGTACTATCCGTCATGTACTACTAGTACATTGGTTTATGTGTGAAATTTAGTCACTAAGCAGTAACATAAAGGGACGTCATGTCAACAACCTTCAATTATTGCCATTACATGTTGCCTTGCAGTTTCAAGGGTCAACTTTTTGAAAAATTATGCTTGTCTGAATTCTCATTAGTTTTGCTTTTTGTCAATAACTGGTGCTATATTTCACAATATTGTAAACAATTTTAGCTTGAATTTATATAATGACCATAAAACAAAGAAAATGACTTGAAATAAATGCAAAAATCAAAGTTTGACAGTCATATAGAATAGTTTCGCATTATGTGAACAGACAACTTCAGTGGAAATTTTAGCGCGAAACTATGCTATTTGCAATTTTTCATAAAAAGATCAATTACATACTCCTTTAGGTTTGTTAATTGTTAAAACTGACGCCAATGCATTTATAAATGATGGTTTGAAAATCATATAGAATAGTTTCGCATTAAGCCAAAATGTAATTTTTATCAGAATTCAGTGTGAAAGTATTCTATGTGACCTTTTTTGCAACAACTTCTTTTTAATTGGATCAAAGTGATCATGTTTCAGTATCACATAAACACACAGCATATCTAAATCATACTTATACAAACAATATATTTATTTTTCTGGAATGTTTTTTCCTTCTCCTGAACATTTTGAAAAAAAGCACATAGGCTAGTTTCGCGTTGAGCCCTCGATGTAAGCTATTACAAAGAGCGTTTTTGAAGTAAAATGAACAAAGTCGAATAAGGAATAAGGAACTGGTTACTTATTCCTTATTCAAATCCGAATAAGTAACAGAAATGAAACCGCCGGTGACACGGACAATGTCGCCGTTTTTCTTTCACATTACCAATATGTAACTGTTTTAAGGCCAAGCAAACCTAATTAAAGCTATTACAATTAGCATTTTTGAAAAAAAATGAACAAAGTCGAATAAGGAACTGGTTACTTATTCCTTATTCAAACGCGAATAAGTAACAGAAGAGATACCGCCGGTGACACGGACAATGTCGTCGTCATTTTTTTCACATTACCACTATGTAACTGTTTTAAGGCCAAGCAAACCTTATAAAGGAAAAAACAATAAACCAATTTTGTTTTCAGTTTGCCAGAACCGAAAATTTACTGTGTTTTGCCGAGAGAAGGGAAACCTGATACTGAAAGATCTGTATATTTTTTATAAAGTTCAGACCTGGGCACAAATTTTCAAATATAATATGTTATACTGGAATTTTGTATAGACATTTTTCAGGGGTGTCAAGTAGGTGGGGGTTGACATTGAAAAGATCTTGAAACGGCGATTTTGAATTAAATAAGCTCTTGGAACAGGTTATTTTTGGGTCTTTTTTATAGTAGGCCTATTGATAGTTGCGACGGTGGTTCGACCCATAATTCTGACCAATGTTTTACAGGAAAGAAAGGTTTTGAACAGTTGTTCGTTGTTTAACGGTCAACAGAGAGTGAAAATAGTATCTTTGAAAATCTAAGATTATGCTAAGAGAAGAGAGGACAATTAAAACTCAATGTTATATTTGTATACAATGGACCTTGGCGCTTCATTCTACATATGAGTTCATATAATTATTGCGATTTAGTGTTTGAATACGTGAAGGTTTCAGAAATAGCCATTTAGGAAAAATGACCCTGTAGCAAACAGCGATTTCTTAAATTACAAAAAATGTACTACTATTAAAGTAGTTTAACTCTTGGAACACAGATCAATATGTATTTTATGTTAATGCTACCATTCTTTTATAAGTATACACAATACCGTATTTTAGCAGTATACGGGCTCCCGTTTTTCAAAATATACGTGGTAGTATACAAATTAAGTATTTAGAAACCCGTATTTTTTAGTCTACGACTCACGTATTTTCGCTAAATACGATAACATGCTACTTATTCCTTATTCGACTTTGTTCATTTTTTTTTCAGTAAAAACTTAAATTAGGTTTGCTTGGCCTTAAAACCGTTCAACATTGGTAATGTGAAAGAATGAGGACGACATTTTTCGTGTCACCGGCGGTATCACTTCTGTTACTTATTCGGGGTTTTTTTTTGTTTTTTTTTTTTCAAAAATGCTCCTTGTAATAGTTTAAATTATGTTTGCTTGGGCTTTAAACAGTAAGATATTGGTAATGTGATAGAAAAACGACGACATTTTTCGTGTCACCGGCGGTATCTCATCTGTTACTTATTCGCGTTTGAATAAAGAATAAGTAACCAGTTACCTAATTCGACTGTGTTCATTTTTTAAAAGATGCTCTTTGTAATAGCTTAAATTAATTTTGATTGGCCTTATAAAACAGAAGATATTGGTATTGTGAAAGAATGACGACGACATTTTTCGTGTCACCGGCGGAATCACTTTATAACTTATTCGGCTTTTTTCATTTTTTTCAAAAATGCTCTTTGAAATAGCCTGAATTAAGTTAGCTTGGCCTTAAAGCAGTTACATATTGGTAATGTAAAAGAATGACGACAACATATTTGGTGTCACCGGCGGTATCTCTTCTGTTACATATTCGCGTTTGAATAAGGAATAATTAACAAGTTACTTATTCCTTATTCGGATTTGTTCATTTTTTAAAAAAAGCTCTTTGTATGTTTGAATGCCCATAAAACAGTTAGATATTTGTATTTTGAAAGAATGACGGCGACATTATTCGCGTCACCGAATTCGCGTTACTTTTTCGGCTTTTTAATTTTTTTTTTCAAAAAATGCTCTTTGAAATAGCTTAAATTAAGTTTGCTTGGCCTTAAAACAGTAAGATATTGTAATGTGAAAGAATGACGACGACATTGTCCGTGTCACCGGCGGTATCACTTCTGTTACTTATTCGGATTTGAATAAGGAATAAGTAACCAGTTCCTTATTCCTTATTCGACTTTGATCATTTTTTTTTCAAAAATGCTCTTTGTTATAGCTTGAATTAGGTTTGCTTGGCCTTAAAACAGTTAGATATTGGTAATGTGAAAGAATAACGACGACATTGTCCGTGTTACCGGCGGTATCACTTCTGTTACTTATTCGGATTTGAATAAGGAATCAGTACTCAGTTCCCTATTCCTTATTCGACTTTGTTCATTGTTTTCAAAATTGTTCTTTGTGAAAGCTTAAATTAAGTTTGTTTGGCCTTAAAACAGTTAGATATTGGTAACGTGAATGAATGAAGACGACATTTTTTCGTGTCACCGGCGGTATCTCTTCTGTTACTTATTCGGATTTGAATAAGGAATAAGGAACCAGTTCCTTATTCCTTATTCGAAAAAGGAATACGGTTTAATTTGATTTGATTTGATTTGATGAGAATTTTATCAAGGTCCGTCCAAAAGAGCACTTATGTTAGCTTGATATTTGGATGAGACCCCGGCATGTCTCCCGTCATGCCTAAAAAATAAAATTTTGAAGCCAGAAAATAGGAGAAATTTACCTGACTGCAATTTCCAGCCAGTATAGCCAAAGGTTGTATTTGATTGGTTACCAAATAGTAGGCCAATCACGGCGACCAATGAGATCTAAGTGTGATTGACCTAGTTTGTATGTCTGGATCGTGGTAGCCTAACAGTTTTTAGAAAATTTTGATACTAGATGTTATATGTGTTTGTTTTGTAAAGTAAAAATCCCCTTTAATAAAGTGTTGTCCTATTTTTATTTTGCTTAGCTTTTTGTGATGATAAAAAATTTGATTGTCCTGAATGATAGAATAAAATGTTGTCCGAAAAGATGGTTTTACTTATTTGAACAAGTTAAAAAGTATGCATGAAAGTTTGACTTATGTTTCTACTCTGAAATTTTGAAAATATAAAAAACCCCTTAAAACCCAAATAAGCCAGCAACCGCACAGGCTACTTGTTAAATTTACTTCTTTAATTATAATGGTGTACAATAGAAAATTATAAAGAGACTTGTACTAGTTGGTTGTTTACTACCGGAGCTAGAAGCAAAAATCGGAGCCAGGAGAGACAAAAATGATTAACCAATCAGCAGGGTGCTAATGGCCGCCAGTTCGGTCTACTACTGTTGAAAAAGCACAGTCATTAATGTAATTATTTGAATCATTTGTATCATAAATTAGATAAAATGCCAAAATTTGTCTTTAAATATATGAATGTTGCTGTAGATCATGAGTTCGTAAAATAGAAATTTTATTAAAATTTTGTGGAATTTTGGTGAGAAATTCTTTTTAATTGTTTCAGAAGGAAATTTTAATTTTAATCTGTTAATCTGTTTTATTTTTTACTTATAAATAATAAAAGAAGTAAGTGTAGATCATGATTTGCATGATCGGCGATTCGGTCCTCCGACAGATGCTGGTGAACTACTATTCCTGATCCTGGTTGACTAACCAGTACTTTTCACATCTTCTTTGTTGTGAGTGATTGGGTTTTTCGTGCCTGAGTAAGATTGTTCTTAATGTAGTTTTGATCTTATAGTACACATCTTTATTGGTTCGAAAATATAATTGCGAAAGTTAGATATGCTTTTCAAGATTAACATTGCTGTTCGTACTACTTGACCTGACCTACTTGTTGGTTTTGGGTGACCTACTGCGACTTTTAGTGCGCACGAACCGGATGGAGTTATAATAGGTGCGCGTTTGGCTTTTTTGGATCCGGCTATTTTTTGACAGTAGATTACTGCTTCCATTTAGGAAATAAGTAGTGTTTTATGCATTTTCTGCAATGTCTGGGGTATCTAGTTATAGGATCAATCACTGTTTTTGGTTAGTTATGACTTTTTATATGGGCATTAAGTATGCATTTTCTTGTTTAAGCAGTCATTAATTGTGATTATTTCTATTTTCTACGTTTTTCCAGTCATTGTCCTGGTGATTATTTTGGACATTTATTAGTTGTATGTTTGTTTTTGTAATCACCAGGGGTTTGTATATGCGTGGGTTATAATGGTATGTCGCCACAGACACTATTTTTTCCTATGTAGGTATCAAATTTCTTACTCAGACACTAGAACCGCTGAAAAGTAAAAATTTGTTAATTTCACATATTTCTATAAAAGGACTAATAACTATCTAATCTACTGAGCTTCCGTCACATGTCAAGATGTCGGCTTTATACCGGTTTTGTCACGTGGTAGGTATTTGTAGCAATTATTCTATACATGTGTTTTTTATATATTTAGGTAGAGAAAAAAGGATTTTTTGTCGATTTTGTTTAAATAAAGCTTTTTTCTTACGGTTTTTTGTGTTATATCTTTGGTCCTTGTTATTCTAAATATAATTTGGTCGAAATATAAACTGTCAATGTTTTGTATCCTTTATAAATTGTCTTTTATGCTACAAAATTTTGGAAAATCGCGGAATAAATTATCTGTAATAAAATTGTCTAATGTTTTCAATCTTTTCTATTTTCATTTCAAATCTTTACTAAATCGTGCTTTATAGCTATGGCTAGGGTGTTGGGTAGCCCTTATCTAGTTCTAAAGTTTTTTGTTATAAAATTTTCATGTTTTCCGGAGGTATATGAATTCAGTGTTTTAGATATGTGTTTTGTCTCAAAGATTCACCTGAGGTGGGGGTTTGATGTCCTTGACCTTTCTGTACCGGAAGCTCATTCTTGTTAACATATATACATGTATAATAAAGTATACTAAACTACTTAAAGATAAATTACAGGACACCCCTGGTTTACAGAGAGTGTGTTAGGGGTTTCTTAGTGTGGAAATATTTGTTTTATGTCACTAAAATGCGATACTGGCTTGCCTATTCTAATCTAATCTACGAAATAACATATCTACAATCTATAATAGACTTGCCATATCTACCCCTATGTACTTTTATCAAATATAGAGTTGTGTGAGTTGTGTGCTGTGTTCTGTATATAGGGTCATAGAGCTCAGGGCTAGCACCATGCATTCCGCGCACCATGCTCCTGCAGAGTCCAAGTACCGTTTTTCCCCCATTGCGAGTTACGCATTATTTCGTTAAGGTGGGAGTCCCAAATAAAGGGTAAGATACGGTTTTTAGTCGATCTACACTTGCGCAGTCCGTGTACTACATCATACTTCCCCTTGGTCTTTTGGTACGACCGTGTGGGTGTGTGGGTTCGAGTGATTGCCGGGCGGCATTAACACTCCGTAAAAGTCACCTATGACGTTTGTGTTTTCAGTAGTGTGTATGTTTGTTCTGGTGTTTTGCCGAGCAGTCCATTATGTAATCGGTCCTAATCTATATTTTTTCATTGTATCCTATATTTTTGATAAATTCGAATACGGCCAGGCGAATATCTTGTGCTATTTCTTTTGGTGGATCTAACAGAGTTTTTTCCGTAATAGTTATTAGTTCTAATTTCAAAAGTTTTGTTTCAAATATTTTCCTTTCTTCCGAATATAATGGGCAGTGAAACATTAGATGGCCAAAATTTTCTATTTCGTTACAGTGTTGGCAGTTTTTGTCTTCTATGTATCGGTCCCCTTTAAGATAGCTACTTTTTAGTTTAAGTCTAGTATACATTGTGTCTATTTTTCTATCATGATGGTACGTTTGTAATTTGCTAGGCGGTTTAATATTAATTTCTATGTTATGTGTTGAGCAGTAAGTTTCCCATTGCTGTAGATATTTTTGTTTTACTTTATCTTTTATGATGCTGTAGACTTCCGGTACGCTGAGCTTAATATGAATTTCTGTACCGGAAGTGCTGCCGTATTTTGCTTTGTCGTCTGCTAATTCATTTCCGTTTATGCCCACATGACTTGGTACCCACATTAACTGAATTTCGTCCCCTCTATGTTTTATATCTGTGATTGTTTTTAGTATATTAAAGATCATTTCTTGTCTGTGAGATTGTCCTGATTTTATTGCCATTAAGGAACTAAGACTATCACTAATAATGACTGATTTTGTAATATGATTTTCTTTACAGTAAGTTATCGCATAATCTATTGCTGCTAATTCGCATGTAAATATTGAAACTTGATGTTGAAGCTTTAAACTCTTGTTGTGTAAGATTGTTCCGTCTTCTCCTATAACTACTATGCCCGCCCCTGCTATTTGTTTTGACGGGTCCTTACTTCCATCTGTATAAATTTGGGTAAAGTCTCTAAAGTGCCGAATAATGTTTAGATTTGCAATAATTTTGTTTCTTTCAGCGTTTTCAGATTTGTTAATTTTTCCTACTAGATCTAAATTGATCTCAGGCATTTCAATATTGATTAGTTGTTCATAGCACGGTTCTTGAATTTGGGTATCGCCTAGGCCGTATTCTGTAATTAGAGTTCTGATGTGTTGTGTGTAAGGTTTCTTTAAATTTTTGTTACTTTTGATTTTGTAAAAATATGCCGGGTGATCGCATATATCGTCATTGATAGGTAAGTTTGGGCCCAGTCTGGAGCTTCTGGCCCAATATTTTAGTGCTTGAAGTTCTCTCTGTAAAGGTAGTGGGATCATTGCTGTTTCGGTATGTAATGGGAGAGTAGAGGTATGCCTCGGACATCCTATTATGGTTTTTAGTGCCCTATTTTGTATTCTTTGAACCTTTTTTAGTTGTGATTCTTTTGCGGAGGCGTATACTATGCTGCCATAATTGATTTTGCTAAGGATGAGGGCCTTGTAAATGTTTAGAAGGCATTTTTTGTCTGTACCCCAAGATTTTCCCTTTACTGCTCTTATGATATTTAGATCTTTAAGACATCTTTTTGTCATATGTTCTATATGCATTTTCCATGATAGAGTTTTGTCAAAATACATTCCCAAAAATTTTGCGTGTTCATTATATGTGAGGTTCGTACCACATAACGTTAATTTCGGAAAGTTGTTGGCTCTTTCCGGAGGTTTTACGGACGGTCTATGTATTAATAACACTGAATACGGTTTAAGGAATAAGTAACCAACTTTGTAGTCATCAATTGAACAGTTAGATTAATCATTTGCATGTCCCATGGATAATCAATTTGACTTGGTAATATATTATTATGTTTCGATCAAGACTTGCTGTCTTTCTAGTGCAACCATATAAATGGTTTAAATATATCGACAGGAATTGTGTACAATTTTGTCCCGGAACTCAAGATATGGAGACAGCCAATCTACTGCACTTATCCAAGACTGATTACAATTGTCCCTTTGGGCATCTCATCCACAAGGTTAGCTTTTAAAAAGGCTAGAAAGCGGCTCGCATGGTTGTTACAATGTGTACAGTAATATATAGATGAAGCTTGACCGAGTTAGGTTATATATTGATCAATGCCCCTAATTATCATATACAAAGAATCCTGTTATTAGTTTTCAAGATGCAACCCAAATGTGAATAGTTCATCAATTAGGCAACAGTAATGACCCTAGGTTTTTTTTAGGTCCTATCAATGTAAACAATCCAAAAGTGAACGCTCAAGTAATTGGTATCTACACTTTTACAAAGGGTGATTATTCATAAAAACAGAGTTATTCCTGTGTTATAAGACAACGTAACACAGAAGCTGCGTACAAAGTTTCACTAGACCTTACATATAGGTGGAAAATTAAACTTTTTGTAAATTAAAAAATGTAGTATGTGATGAAACGAGAAATGGCTGTAATTTAAATACCTCAAATCGCCGGTGTTTTTCCGAGATCTACTCTAATGTAGTCCATATAAATAATACACATATTTTCTTTTGGTTTTAAAAGGATTCACTGCAGGTGATTTTATTCTATATTACAGGCAGGTATGACTAAATAAGTGTCAGCTGTAACGAACGTGAGTATGGATATTATTGCATTCCTGTTGTTTACGTCACATGTTCTAGTCACATGACCAGGACTTTCTTGCATCGAGGCTAAGCTTCTTTTTTCTAAAGAAGGTTAGTCTTGCAAGACGTGAAAGATTGGAAATCATGATAAAATACAGCTGTACGTAAGCGATTTTATAGAAAACAGAATAAACTGCATTTATAGGATTTTAAACTAATGTCAGTTATTATGCTCAATGGGTGCCGGTAACGCCGGATCCCTGCCACGCAGGGGTGAAATACGGCTCAATGTGAGTGATGCGATTAACTGATTACAGGCAGTGCTATTTACCAACTGGTTGCAGTGCTCAACAAGGACATACTGATAGTCCTATAGGCAAGTCACATGACTTCTTTGTCGGGAATGTACGTAAATTCTATCTTACTTTAATGAAATTTATTTTTAGGTGAATAGAGATGTAATCTTCGTTTATACGAAGGTTTCAGTATAAAAATTATACATTTGAAAATCAAACTTCAAACTCTTGCATCAAGCTCCGTACATTCCTTAAATGTCCGTACTTTTCCGTGATATGTATACGACTATCTTCTCTGTAAACAGCGTAAGTTGACATTAACAGCGCAGTAATTTCTAAAACCAGACTCCGTGAAAATAAACTGTGTAATGGAGCCCATTAGCTATGAGCTATTCTGCAAGCTGTCTGTTCTGGTATTTGTTTTTGTAATATGGTCTTATCGTATGCTACATTCAAACAGCAGCTTGATCTGGTCTATCTTGCACTTTCCCTTAGCGCATTTACAGTTGTTATCAGCACTTTTACAGTTGTACTGATCTGAACTTAACTGAGTTTAAAATGTCAAGCCTATTGCTCTGTGTGTTTGAGCGTGTAGCCTCCCATAGTGCTGTTTAGTTTGCATTTGTGATCTAAATAGGATACTTTTTGATAGGAGATGCCACCCTACATGTTTGCCAAAACGGTAAATTTGATTGCCGAATAAAAGGGAGAGCTGCAATAAATTCTGTCAAGAGAGCTGTTCCCCATATTTTTTATGAACGGTATGCTAATTTGCCATTTTGGCCAAAAAGTGGAACATGTTTCGGATAACATAAACCACGGCTATAGACTATACTGCACAGGGTACAGCGAAGACGAAAATTTCGCAAACAAAATAAAATTAATTATTTTAAATCTGAAAATAATTCCATTATTTGACAAATATGATCACTTTATGACTTACCAATTTTGGTAAAATGAAGTTGATCCCTTAAAAATTGAGGCCGCTAGTCGTATGGGTCTGTTTTCTATCAATCTTCTTCTCTGACACTACTGGTCAGAATTTAATTTTATTTGAGTAAATAGTCACCTCCTGACCCTCTACCAAAATTGCCAAAGAAGACCATTCCTTAGAAAGCAAGGCCCCTGTTGGTTGTGACTGTTTTTTCCTATATAATTTATATCCAAAAAAATCAAAAAGATCTAGAAAATCGGTTGTTATAATTTAATTTTATTTCAGGATGTGTATATACATTTTGTATATATATATAGCCAGTCTTGCACAGAGTTTTATACCACAATTAGATCTAATTATATGCTAATCAAGTCATGCAGGTATAATCGTAGGTTGCAGATGTTCTCTGTTGACTTAGGTCAGCGATATAGGTCCAGGTGAACTCTTGGTTCAACGATATTGTCCCAAAAATAAGAAACGCTGTCTGACAACGCTATTTCGTCACGAAACATTATTTGAAAAAATCGTATACGTCGACATTGATTTAGAGTCAGAACAATTTTTTTTATGATTATTACGTTGTATATCTGATAACTCCTTATTCTATGTAGGAGTATAAGAGTATGCATCCAGCATGTCCTTGATTTCCCACATAGTAACACAAGGTTGTCACAGTTCCCTGTTTGAATTATAATGATTCACAGGATATATTATGATTAAGACACAAAGTTATCGCTGTTCATTGAATTTCACAGCTGCCTGAATAAGAAAAAACCATATGGAACATTTTGTTCTCTACTCGCTAGCAATGATAAGGCTGGTCAGAAAATCGATAAACAGGTAGTAGCGGCCGGACAGTTCGCTTGCGGTCGTAAATTTTCCGAAACAGACCGGAAAACCGCTGATTGTTTCGGCAGCTCAATCAATAAAAATCGATATTTGCTTGCGTAATATTAGCCCGAGAATATTAATGATGTACTGTGTATTACGCTAAAATAGAAATCTTTAATCTTATTGCATTCATCCCAGCTATCTTTTTGTACTATTACATTGTATGTTTAAAAAGCAACTGTTGTAAAATAGAGATTACAGAGAAATGAAGCAACACTGATTTGAATAATAGAGCTATTATAGATTTATCAGTTTGAGGGGGGAATGTTTTTTTTCATGAATATACCCTAGAATTTCATTAACTTTTGTTAAATCTATGCAATGCACAGAGCTATTCGTGTAATAATTGTTGTCAGGATCATGCGGACAAACTACAGGGTAATAAGCTTTTAATCTTTATATTGTTGAATTAATTTAATTAAATTGAATCACATATTATATCAAAGCATCCGCATTTAATGTAATTAAGTGAAGCTTCACAACATAAATCATACACGGCATCACCAACTTGTACCGCAATGACAGTCACACTTTCACAGTTTTCTTTTTTCTTCGCACGTGCTTAAAAGCCATAAGTGGTTGTATATCTTGAAAGCAATTAGTTCTCTAAACTTAAAAGCTAACAAAAACTACCTTTAAACAAGATGGTCCGCGCAATTTTTAGTATATGAAAGCGATTGGTAGCTTGATTCTAATATTAAATTGTGAAACAATGAAATAACGAAGTTTTCATTAGGCATATACAAAATCGATGTCATCGATTTCATATTCTGTTAGCCGTGAAAAAACAAACAACACGATAGACACAATGCATGTACGTGTGCGTCATCTTTGAAAATTTGTTATTTACATAACTTACAAGGTAGATGTTACTATCGTTTAATTAATTACGGTACTGTTTCCCGTGTGGTTGACGCCAACGTTACACGTGCGTAAATTCTACAAGATAGAAATAAATGTGCTACAGCAGAAGCTTGAACGACACACTTAAGTGTCGAGGATTATTTTGAAATTATTCACATGAAATCATGAACGTTTCTTCGAAAAAAATATTTCAAAGTGCGAGTTATTTAAAGGTTACTTTTGTTAATAAAAGGACTAATCAAGTAAGGTCTTTTTTTCGTTGTCCCTTTCGACAGTAGTTAATTGTTCTCTAATGGGAAACAGAAATACATTTATTAAACTAACTAAAATACATTTCATTGTTTCTGAGATGGGTGTACAATAAAAAAGATATATATAATACACACATTTAGGGTAATAAATTACCAAGACTAACAAAGACTTTTATTGCACCCTAATAATCCATATCCGTTCTAGTGTTTTATTGCCCCGGGGTATATTGTAAAACGCAAGTGGTAATTCTTATGACAGATTTTAAGTTTCTTTAAAATATGTAAGTTTACCGTAATAACATTATATTTGCATTTTCTTTTTCAATTTCTGATATATGATCAAAATACTAAAAGTACATAATTCACAAACATTATTTTCGACATTACATGTACCTGATTTCGATTTCTGACCGGTCTTAACTTTTTCATTTGTCAACCACCTTTAAGTTACCTTTAAGTTACAAAATGTAGAAGTAAACGACTGTCGAAATACGCACAAATAGCAAAGCAAAAAAAAACAAAACAACATCACCACATTTATGACGGGTGAGATCTATCCGGACGACGGATTCTGAAAACAAATTCTTTCATATAAAATAAGCGTCACAATTTGAAAGTGACATACGTACTTGTGTATATGTGTGTTTGTGTGACATTACAACAGTCCCGTGAAAATGTGTAAAAATTACAATGTATACACAAAATCTTTTTTTCACAGGTGTTACATTTACCTGTTTACGTTAAGTTGAAACAAGTGTGAAATTTAGTCACTTTGCTACAATACAGATATAACTTTAACCAAATGCAGTCCTTTTAATTTACTCATTTAATTTACACATGAATAAAGCATACCGAGACTCGTTCAAAGATTGGTACAATCATTATTCACTGTTTTCCTCTTCATATAAGTTATGCCATCCTTACGTTTTAAAGCAACAATACGTACATCACGCTTTTAATACGATAGTCATCGACAACTTCCGTGAAAATTACGGACCCGCCCGATCTGTATTACGATTACATTTTTAACTGACTGTACTTATAAAAAATACTAAAAAGGTAAGCGAAATCCTTCAAATGTTTTATTTATTTTTACACCAATTTATAGTTGATATAATTCCCTTGCCGATATCACTGAAGCAAAAACAATCTTATAATTGATGTTCTATGTATGGGTCAAAGTATTGAGACAAATGACCCAAAAAGCTGACTAAAAGTCTTGCAATCCTTAACATTTCATATGGAAAATGCGGTGACTGGAATGACCACGTGGTGGGTAAACCTGCTCTATAGACTTATATAGTTAAATACTTTTAAAAATATTTTTATCCAAAACCATTAGTCATTATACAGCTTAGATATTTGGTATGTAGCATTGCCTAGTGACCCTCTACCACTAAAAGTTCAAATTATACACTTGGAGTCAAATTGACCCCGCCGTTAGGGTCACTTGTTTTATATAGACTTATATAGGGAAATACTTTTAATTTATTTTAATCCAAAACCATCAGTTCTATAGCTTAGATATTTAGTATGTAGCATTACCTAGTGGCCATCGACGAATAATGGTCAAAATATACTCCTGGAGTCAAATTGACCCTGTCGTTGGGGTGACTTGTTTTATAAACACTTATATATGGAATACGTTAAATATCTTCCTGTTGAAAACCATTTATTACCCTTCCAGGAAATGTCCATCCGTTTGATTGGCCAATGGTCCGTACATAGATATGTGCCATGATATACACTTGGCATACCCCGTCATTGTACCCCACGCTAAAACGGTTCCACATTTTTAGGGTACGCAATAACGGCTCTGGTTACAAAAATGATTGGTACATATATTAACGGAGCATGATTGAGAAGAACACAGTGATGATCCTACGGCTTTGAACTTGGAGCACATCTATTTTACAAAAGTCTTAATTAGCATGCAAAACATTACATTGTTCGTAAAACTGAAATATTATTAGGCCGTTCCCAACTGAAATTGATATTTTAAAAGGGTTTCCGTTTCTTTACTCGTAGTAGTTGCTTGTTAGTGCAATGGTATTCCAAGAAGAATACTTTGGCGTGTAGGTTTTTCACGGTGCATTAATTGAGACAGAATGGAGTCATAAAAAAGAGAAAAAAATTTTAGGAATGTATATGAAAATGATTTATTCACAGTTCAAAGTACAAACCTGCATTCGTAGGAAAAGTCTTTGCGTTTTTCAAAACAAGATGGCTGACGGCAAGTTCAATAACTTTTGTGACGTTGAGGTACCATAAGGACATTTGAATGTATGCTTGCGATCAGCCGTTAAATGAATTCAAAATTAACCGAATCCTCAAAACTTAAGAAAGGGAAGGAAAATAAAATTTATTATTTGTTTTATGTGCTTTTTGGGGATATATTACCCGCCACGACATAATATTACCCACGCCTAACGGCTCGGGTAATATAAATCTAGGCGAGTACTATCCCTATATACCACTTCAAAAACCAAATGACATAATTATAATATAATGTCTCAAGCTGCGTAGTACGGCCTAATGGTGCTATACCAAGAGCGGATAACTTAAACCCATTGGTCAAAATTAGCCCTACTCTAGATAATGTGCAGTTGTTTTATATAGACTTATAGAGGAAATATTTTCTTCTGTAAAACCATTAGACATAGGGCGTAGACATTGCCTAATGTGCAAATTATAGTCTTAGGATCAAAATTGACCGTGCCTCAATGGTCATTTGTTTTTAAAAAGACTTAAAAACAAGTCATATACGGAAATACCGATACATGTACTTTATAAATCTTATTGTTCAAAACCATAAGACGTAGAGTACATATTAGATATGTAATGTGTATCATTGTCTAGTTGTCCTCTACCAAGATTGTTCAAGTAATGCCCCTTGGTCAAACTGGCCCCACTCCGGGGTTATTATTAGTCTCCAGTCGACCAAAGATCTTTTGGGACTGTAGGTTTGCTTGGAACCAGACGTCAGTTTGCCAGTCAACAATTTGTGTCCAGACTGTAACTTCTATAAGCATTGGCCGATTTTCAAATTACTACATACAGTTGCAGTCCATAACACAAGAGTGGGTCATGTACCACACCCAGGGAGATATCTTGAAGGTCATGGTCTTAGGGCTCAAAGACTTTTAATGAAGGGCTATATACCAGTACTTTGTGTCCGGGCTGTAACTTCCTATACATGCTCAGACTGAGTTTGAAATAACTTCATACATTTGTTGCCCATTCCAAATTGGTGTTTCATTAACCACACTCACTTTTGAATGATTTTCTTGAAACATTAGATAAATATTGATATCGTGGACAAGATGTGAATAATCTGTTTCTCAGTCACGCTTGGCTCAAGGTCAAGGTCAAACATAAGGGTTAAAAGTCATCAGACTTAATCTCCTTAACCCTTCAGATGATTTCCATCAGTCTTTGGCCAAACGGTTATCTCATCATAAAATGCATAGAGGATATTTGTTTGTTTCAGTGAAATATCAATTTTATTTCACAAGTGAACACCAAACATTGATATTTTCACGAGTGGCGTAGCCACGAGTACAAATGTCATTTGTTTGGTGTTCACGAGTGAAATAAAATTAATATTTCACTGAAACAAACAAATTTTCTTTTTATTTTATGTTTTTTGGCAAAATATTCAGTAAAATTTGGAATTATAGTATTTCTTATTCCCCATGGAGAACCCCAGAATGATTACTACCATCATTACAAAACGCAACAAAAGTAGTTCAAAATATTTTGATTATTTCAGATAAAAGTATTTAAGGAGTCATATCTATCTGTATCATACAACGAAAATGAACCATCAATTCATTAGATACAGGCCTAAATTGATTTTTTTTATCAAATAAGTCTGCACTACGTCACACCATGAATCGTGGCGTAATAGTCAATCAGCTGTTCATTCCTTAAAAAATGCTCGGTCCAGGGCTGACCTAAGTGCAAAATTTGTCACACTTTAATGCATTTGTGAATAATGAACGATTGTAGAGGTAGTTTTCCACTTTTTATAGGTGACTTATAGGTGTCAGACCATGATCATACAAGTATTCAGTAAAGTACTGTGAAAATTGGATGGTGGTGAAAAAAAACGAAAATTAACTTTTTCTCAAATTTTTATTCAAAATTACTATAGATGGATAGAAAATGATCTAACTAAGAAAATGAATACCAACAACCCTATGTTTATTTCAAAAATAAAAATTTTACAGCCATTTTTCGATTTTATGTAATATTCTATCACCGATAAATGAGGGGAAATATGTATCTCATAGGTGAGAAATTGGATAAAGCTAAGTATTTTAGCGTAATTAATCACTCACTGTCAATCATGTGTATGATACTTTTTATGGAGGACGAGCTGGAGATTCTGGGTGTGAAAATATGGGACTTTTGTTTAGAATATGGTTAAATAGTAGTTCGGCAAAAACAGTGAAAACAAGAGCTGTCCCTCACAAGTGACGAATGCCCCTGAAAGAGGTGCCTCAGTCTGTGTCCTCTCCATGTGCTCAATAAATGTGCTATGTCATTTTAAAATCCTTCCATGCATGACAGAGAAACCACGCATACAGTATTCCATTACTTTAAACACTAAGTGTGACATTGACCTTTGAGGTAGGGACTTGGGTCTTGCACGCAACACATCCGCTTGATGTGCTAGACATTTGTGCAAAGTTATTTTAAAATCCTTCGAAGCATGATCAAGTTATAGTCCGGACACAAATGTATGCATATATACAGGATTCCATTACCTATAAACTCTAAGTGTGACCTTGACTTTTGTGGTAGGGATGTTGGTCTTGCACGCGACACGTCGTCCTGATGTGCTTGACATTTGTGCCAAATCATTTTAAAATCCTTCAATGCATGACAAAGTTACAGTCCGGACACGAATGTGTGCATATATGCATATATAGAGGAATCCATTACCTTCAAACTCTAAGTATGACCTTGACCTTTGAGCTAGGGACGTGGGTCTTGCACGCGACACGTCGTCTTGATGTGCTAGACATGTGTGCCAAGTTATTTTAAAATCCTTCAATGCATGACAGAGTTATGACCGGACACGAATTTGTAAGTGGGGACGCACAGACGGACGGACGGACGGACATACGGTCAGACGGACAGACGGTGCGATTTTAATATGCCTCCTTTCGGGGGCATAATAAAAATAATATTTTCACTGCTTTGAAACAGTGAAATACCAATTTTATTTCACCGATATATTTCAGTATTTCACTGAAAAGCATAAAATAAAAGGTCATTCTTGGGGTAAAAGCTCAAGTGACTGACAATATCTCCAAAACCTGCTGAAGGATTTTCATGAAATTTAAATGGTCATATGTTCATCTCATCCCATATTTGGTTGCATAGCAATACTCCGTCCACTTGTTTTATATAAGAGCTGTATCGTATCACCTTGAATCAGATTCATTAGCACCGTCCTCTCAAAACTGATATTATTTATCATACAAGTAATATCTTATAATACATTAACCAAACAGCAAAATGTATACATAGAACAGCAACATATATCGAACATATATATCAAACTTAACACAGGGATCATTATCATACAGCAAGCAACGAAACATGGCTGAATGGACAATAAAAATAAAAATTAACTAAAAACAAGCAGTTGGGGGAAAAGAAGAAAATAACTGAATGGCAAAAAAGCGGAAGAAAATGCAAATTAAATAGGGCAGAGCAACTAATTAATTAACTAGTAAGTACTGATGGTTGTCTTGATAATTATAGAAGGTTTCAAAGATAAACAAGTAACTGACTGAAACATCATATGTTATTTGGTTTTTTGAAGTGGTCACAAAACAACGTCACAATGGTTATTGAACTTGCCGTCAGCCATCTTGTTTTGAAAAAACGCAAGAATTTTCCTACGAATGCAGGCCTGTACATTGAAATGTGAATATATCATTTTCATATACATTCCTAAAAATGTTTTCTCTTTTTTATGACTCCATTCTTTCTCAATAAATGATCCGAGTATATATATACTAAAATATTCGTAACCAGAGCTGTTTGTGTACCATCAAAATTTCGAATCATTTTAGCGTGGGTGCAATGACGGGGCATGCCATTCCGTATGTATATTTCCGGCTTGCCCGTATTTTATATAAATTTTTGTTAACGGATAACTGGCCAATCAAACGGCTGGACATTTTCTGGAAAGGTAATTAATGTCTATATTTGCCGAAAGCAGACGATTACTGACGCTGCACCATGAAATAGGGTCCATGCATCTGTTCTTAGTAGAATATTGATTCCTTTACACTAATACAATGTGATTTCGCCTATATTAGCACTTCCGCCGTTCCTGTTGCTCCGAATATAAACCTATTTACACGTTCAAGATGTTTTCAGAAGAATGAATATAAAGAAAGTAACCACTTGAAAACTTTTACTGCAAAGATAACATAGAAGAAATAGTACGAATTTGTGAAGTCTGAAACTAGAAAATACACATCTTTTTGTCATTCACATTTTTATTAACGACAACCGAACGATAGTTGGTGGTGGGCATTCTAAGCAACTAAAAATCCTGTTCTATATTCTTTTAACGATATCATCAAGGAGATGAAAGATGTTGAAAGTAAAAACACCCAAAATAAACATGCTGACAGGAACCGATCTGTAGACACACCTGACTTGCAAGATTAAACTCGAGCAGCTAGAAAAACTCGAGCAGCTGATAAATCAAGTTGTTTCTGAAAACAAAGAGGATTCGATTACTCATGATGGTCCTACAACCAAAGAGGTAGAGTCGCTTCTTATGGAGAAAAGCTTTGGACGCAAACTGTTGTTTGAAACGAAAATCCTCCGGGACTGCCCTAAACGTCAGTACAGTGTCCCTGTCGGTCAAACAATGGCAAGCAAATCAGGCATGTGTGAAAACATTTCGACAGATAAAAACAATATCAATTCTAAACTAGATGACTCGATGCGTCATCTGTCCCGTATCGTAATAAGCAATGCAATTTGAAAGTTTGACGAAGAAATCTTTAGAAATGGCAAAATTATAGCCAACGTTAAGTTTTCGTGACAAAAAGGGGCATAGCTCTGTCAAATACAAATTTGACCTACGGCATCATGATCCTTTTGTCATAAGCAATACAATTTCAAAGTTTGATGAAGAAATCTTAAGAAATGGCAAAGTTATAGCAAAAGTTAGGTTTTTGTGACCGACGGACAAAACGATCCTTATGTACCGTCTTTTCTCCGAAAGGGAGACACAAAAATGATGGCCAAAGGTTAACAGAAAATGGGGGAAATTTTGACCAAGTGGGGTCGGGATCATATATAACAATCATTCCCCCAAATTGTTTTCATCCAGCTATGTTCAAGCAAACTTAGCGGAAGTTTATTATGTTGTTTAGTGTTTCTATGGAAATGTACATTATTCTGGGAGTACCGATCAATGATTATTGCTTTTTTTAAAGATATAATCATATGTTCACTTTGAACAGTAGTACCAGAAAAACAAAGTGAAAGATACGCTTGGACTAAAATGAAAATTTTCAAATTTAGCAGGGTTGGGGTTTAGTGGCCATTTTAAATTGCAGGGGGTAGAAGGTAGGGTTAACTGCTATAGAAAATTGGTTTCTGAGTCTTCAACACGTGCTCATCTAGCAGACTCAAAGGCAAAAACAAAATACACATTTACAAATACATTTCTTGTAAAAATTCATTTTCCATGTATACAATCTCATGATAAAATCAAAACATTGCAAATACAAATGTAAATATGCACATTGAATACATCGCTGTGAGTAAATACTGCAGATGTAGATGATTCTGAATCTTGATCCTCACACAAGAAATTAAGTGAACACGCGTGATCACATTTTGTTAAAGATTTGTTCATTTCTGTTACACAGTCTTTTCCCTTGATGTTTAACCAAAGCTCCTGTTTTTACTGACCTGGATGTATGGTGCCTGTACTACATGGTACATTTTATCAATCTCAACTGATATCTTAACAGCAGTGTATATTCCGGTACTGTCAAGCTAGAAGTAATGCTAGTCTCAAGCAAATCAGATCAGAATATACCTGAATTTTCTGAGAATATACGTTTTCTGAACTTCATTTCTCAGACAGTCGGGATCGGGATGTAAAGCATGTACTTTACAGGAATTTCTGCATCTTTCTCATCTCAGTCAGGTAGTCACAAGGTCATTGGGACCAATTTAGGCATACATGTCAAGATGTTTCAATTTTCAAGAAATCAAAATCACTAAATGTAAATTGTCATAATGTAGAAAAGAGATGGAGTAATGCAATCTGAACTTTTGTACTGCACATTTACGCAACTTCTATCAAAAGGATTGCAGCCGAGTGTATACACATTTCACAAGTATTCATACATCTGCAATGATAATACAAATTTGATTCTAGCACTTTTAAAGCATTTTCCAAGGTCTGAATTTGTTTTTGAATTATTAAACTTTACAGCATTTAAAAAGGCCAAGTTCAAAAACAGTCTTCATGAAAAGATGTTTAACAGTGCAACGCTAAACTTTGCCTGACATATCAAAATTTTTGCCTGACCGAACAAAAAAAACTATTGTGTTAAAGGCCATAATGTGCCCGACATTTGGTCAGACAGCAGCAAAAGTTTACCTGACAGGCTAAAATGTTGTCTGACATGTCAAGCAGAGAGGCACTTTTCGGGAAAGGGTGCAAAAAGTGATGCACTTAGATATGGAATAACCCTTCCGTTAACCCATGCTGAGATAAAAATTACCAATCTGCCAATATGGTTCAAATGATTCAGTCTTGAAACCAATTTATTAACACTTTTAACGGTTTCTCCTTGCTGCTCTTTAATGATCATTTATATTAGACGAGTGGCAGGCCTCCAATTTGCAGCATCTTCAGGGTTTATTTGCACCATCATAAGTGTACTTTTCACTGGGCAATAAGTGGTTTTTCATATCTCAAAATATAAATTCCTTCAACATATAGCGTTTTTTGTTAAATTAAATTCTGCCCTATCAAGCAACAGTTACTTTTATCATATGTGACAACTTTTATTCAGTTACAATTCACTTAATATCAATGGCAGCAGCCGTTCGTGTGAGTGTGAGCATGTGCGTGCCCATGTCCATTAACTTTAGCTTCAACTCCGCTTGCTTTAACTGAAGGTTTCTGTGCGGGATCCAGTACCGTGCTTCATCCTCATACATTCCATCCTCGGGTGATATGTCATCAATCTCATACCTTGGACAAAACAAAGTCCTAGAATTATAACCGAGAAATACAGAGCCTTCAGCCAAAGTACCTTGCCTGTACAAAATATTTTGGAAAATATCTCCATCTTGAAATGATGTCAACTGGATTGGTATTTGTTTTCTTGTTTTACATGAATATGTAGTGGATTTCAGTTATGTCTAGGAAATCAATTAACACCTTCTCTGCCCAATTAGCTACTTCTCTTTATTAGTAAACACATCTTAGTCTATCTCTTCCCATAGTAATAAGCACTTTTATCACATGAAAATAAAAATAAAATGCCATTTTGGGATGGAAATAATGATTGGACCAATGCAGACATGGGGTAATCATAAAAAGTTACAAAACCTGTTTTCTCTCCCCATTTATTTACCCCCAACTGCTCATTCTGTAAGAAACAAAATGAAATATATATTTCATACAATGCAATATACTAAGTCGGTGCCAAGTGCCAATGCGCTTTTTTTTTCAAATTACCAAACAACCTATAAGCAGTACATTGTACACACAAATATTTATTAAAGATAATGTCACATTCCGACATATGTAATAGTATATTTTAACAAATCAGAAGATCATTCAAGAAAAGCTTAACTAATACCAAAATTATGTGTCCAAACTCTTGTATAGCCACAAGGTACAAAATGATTAAATCAAATCTAGACCTATCACTAAAGGTGATAAATACCTCTGCAAGACTGCTTTGTCAACTGAAGAAGTCATTAGTGACAGAATACTTTGTAAAACACTAAATTAGAGGTATGGTTCTTGGCAATAACTCTGTAATGAGTAATTACGCTTGACCATTGTATGGAGTTGTATTGAATTCCAACCAGTAGTTTTCAAGTTATGCTCCGGACAAAGAAAGGTTACAAAGGGCAATAACTCATAATTAGTCAAAACACAGTTATGGTTATTGTACACTGTACTTCTTCTCATTGTGCTTGACCATTGTATGAAGTTGTATTGAATTCCAACTAGTATTTTTCAAGTTATGCTCCGGACATTAAAAAAGCAGCTGACCGACCGCCGAACCACAGGGTGACTCCTATATAGTCTCAAAACTTTGTTTCAGGGGTATACATATGTTAAAATATAAGTTCAGCATGACAACTAGAACTGTTGAATCTGCACAACACTGAGTATTAATTATTCTTTGATTTATGATCTGAGAAGATGTATCGCTGATGACAATCTGATTATACTATATATCTATATACACTCCCAACAAAAACAGAGGACTTACTTGAGAGCCTCCATAAAGAATGAAACAGCAGAGTCATTTGATTTGTAAACTGTCAGCATCACTTTTATCATCTCTGTTCTGAAAAGGAATGACTAAATATTACACAACAAACATACTTAATTTCAAGACCCAAGAGCTTTTTTGTGTGTGAAAAAACAGACTGCTTTCTTTTCTTAATATTTATACTATTGGATCAATTTTGCAAAATTATCCCCCTTTCTTGTCAAAGTTCTGCATGGAAGTTGCTATCACACAGAATGCTGCAGATACTGGCTCATCTGAAGCCCCGTGTAAAGTTTAAAGCAAATGTAAGCATTAGTTTTTGAGAAAACTGTAACCAGGATTTTTTAACACAAATTGATTTTAGTAAAGAGATATAAGACTTAATGGTCCCGGAGTACTTTAATGAAGTTTCAATCCAATACATACAAGCCAAACTCAGCCATACCTGTGCGAGTAGAATAGTGAATTCTAATGACATCAAATGAATGCAAGGAGTTCCTGCTGGTAGTGCAGAGTTTATCTTACACAGAACTGTCAGTCTCAGAGTCACAGTTTCACATTGTGAATGCCTGGAGTCACTTGTACAAGGGCTTTACAGAGCTTTCACATCAATTTTGCGCAGTGATTGGTCATCATAGACAAGAAGTTCACAACAACAGGATAAAGAGTATTTTCATATACCAGTAAAAAAAATGCATCACACAATGCCATTCCTGCTTACTTCCTATGATAGGTTGTCTAGAAGTAGTACAAGACAGCATGCTCAGCTATTCTCAGTGATTGTCAATAAAACAAAACTTAATTCTGTTCACCCTCTAAGTGTAAGCTAAAAAGATGTAATCATTAAACAAGAGGGCATCTAGGCCCTATATCGATCGCTCACCTGGCTACCATTGGCTACAATACAAGGTCAACAACAACAGAAAGGTTAATTTTGACCTGGGGGTTCTGATTTGAACTATCTTGGTAGAGGTCTACTACATACTATTACAATCCAAATATATAAGCTCTGGGCCTTGTGGTTCTAGATAAGAATCTTTTTGAAGTTTTCCCTATGTAAGCTTTATATATGTGTTAGATCAAGTGACCCCTAGGCAGGGTCAATTTTCACCAAGTGGTCATGATTTGAACAATCTTGACAGATGTGAACTAAGAAATGCTACATGCAAAATATCCAAGCTTGAGGCCTTGTGGTTTTAGAGAAGATTTTAAAAGATTCCACTATAAGTGCTTGCAAACAAGTTCAATTAAAGTTCGTATATATAAATTCATTTAAGTGCTTGCATTAAAAATCACTTAAGTGCTTGCGTACAACTTCACTTAAAATGCTAGCTAAGTGCTTGCATACAACTTTAAAGCTATATGTACTTGAATGCCATTAATTCCAGAATCTGCATTAGAAACTTTCCTAAACCTTTTCTCCTAAAAGGTTCAGTCACCTGAATCTAAAAGCTATAATGAAAATAGGATATAATTGCATGTAGTTACACACAGCTGCAAAATGATAAGCTAAAGTGACAAAGCATATACAACTCTAGACAGAAGGCAAAAATTTATTAATACAGCACAGTTAAAGTAGTCTAGAATCTGTTATCTGCTATGCAATTAAATTAAAAGAACATGTTTAATAAATGTAAGAGTTGTTATGTCAAAAAAGATTCTAAATGACAAAGGTAAGACTATGATGCAAATGCCGGGTAATTATCACTTTTATCATACAGGTACATGCAACGGGGTCAGGCACGTTTGAATTTTTTTAACATAATTATATAGACCAGGGAACCAACTCCAAGGTCCGACAAAACGTCGAGGTAGCAATTTCTACGAGTGAATCGAGTCTTAGACGCAATGTACACTATCCATAACTACATAAATCATTTAAAAGTAAATAGCCGTGATAATTTTTACAATGATATAAACTTACTTACCAAGTTGAATTTGGCTAGAGTATAATCTAAGATTTTGCTGTATAAATTGAACTTATCACGTTTTTGGCAAAAAACACTACGCAGTTTTGCTGCCACCATTCAAGTTAGCTAAATACCTTTTCATGAAGAAACAATGAAGATTAAGTTCTTCTTCGTCAATTTATTTCTCATTCATTCATCACACTTATTCAAATACGAAACATTCGAAAACCCCTCTCACAAAAGAGCACCACCTTTTATACCAGCCGCCTCAAGCATCTGCTTGTTTTGCAGCTTTGTTCAAAAATCGAGGAACTGAAATACCCAAATACTCAAAATTCAATTATGATACAGTAGATTGTATACAGTTGCTATAAATAGGCAGATTACTTTAGATTCTAAGGGTTTTCCACGATCTAATAATACATCTGACACTAAATTTAATTTTTAGAGTTTGGAGCAATGCCAAAAAACTTGGCCTAATGTCAGTATCTATAAATACTTTTCCATAAGTCCAGAAAGAACTAGATTGTCTATTTTTGAGACTGGTCAAGGTGCTAACAAACCATGCATAACTCATGGAGAGGGAAAACATGAGGCACTTTATATATAATACAAGTAATTTACAATAATTTCTATCAAGAGAATTATAAATCAATGATCAGTAAAAAGAATAGCTCTCCCTGGACTGGGTCAATTTTGACCCGGGGGTCATGATTTGAAAAATCTTGGTAGAGGTCCACTAGGCAATGTCTCATGCTAAATATCTAAGATCTAGGCCATGTGCTTTTAGAGAAGAAGAATTTTAAAGTGTTTCTTATTTAAGCTTGTAGAGACAATGCTACAAATAATACTCTAGGTCAAAGGGAGCTTACACTTTACAAATGTCAGGAACTGGTTCTAGTTTTCTCCCTTGGCAGGAGGTAAACAAGAGCTGTCAGTAGGACAGCGTGCTCGACTTTTTCAGTGCTTGCCAATAAAATAAAACTTTGGCAGTAAAAGGCAAAAACAAGGATTAGTATAAACAAGGGCCGTAAGTATTAAGATATTAAGTAAAGAGTTACTAGTATATAACTTAATTATTCGATATCCCTGAATAATGCAGCAAAGTTTTATATTAATATTGTAAGTTGTTCATGATATATGTGGATGACACTGCCAGTTGCACACGCGACCTTGACTAGCAATCATAAAATAAATTCACATAGTAATCTACTCTTGCTTACAGATATGTGTCATTATTCTACCTTACTATTCCAACTTTCAAATTAATCTCAATCGTAAAGTCAACAAGTGAACAAGTGTGACAATTTTAACTGAGTTTCTAAGTCGAAAAGGGCCATAATTCAAATGAAATCCTTGACAGAGTTACCTTCTCTTGCCTACATCTTGGAATCATGATATCATGATGGTAACCAATGTGTGACACCAATGCGGGTAGAATTGCTCCCATTTTCTTGGAAAAGTCGAGCTAAAATATTTGGAAATAAATCACCATCATCATATCAATGCCACCATTGGTCACTAAGATAAATCCATGGTAAATTCAATCATTATTTACCATACTTGCCATATCCCTGAAGTATTCAATAAAAGTTCCTAATCACTCCAAAGAATGGTAACCGAGAAATAAACATAATAAACTTTAGCACCCCTGTAGTGTGGGACTGTTTTTAGACATGGTAAGTTCCCTGTTGAAATAATAATGGTTCACAGACAATATTATGATTAAGACACAAAGTTATCGCTTGCTATCGAATTTCACAGCTGCCTGAATAAGAAAAAAAATACTGAAATGACCACGTCATGGGAAAACCTGCTCTATAGACTTATATAGTGAACTACTTTTAAAAATATCTTTAATCAAAACCATTAGTCATAGAGCTTAGATATTTAGTATGTAGCATTGCCTAGTGGCCCTCTACCCCTAACGTTCAAATAATACTCTTGGAGTCAAATTGACCCCGCAGTTTGGGTCACTTGTTGTAGTAAAATAAGTTCATAATGAATGACAATTCAATTTGCAAAAGTTGTTCAACATGTCAGTTATTGCCGTATTTAATATCAAAGGTCTAAGTAATAGGAGCAATTGTTTATTGTTAT
Source organism: Saxidomus purpurata (assembly GCA_022818135.1). Taxonomy (NCBI): domain Eukaryota; kingdom Metazoa; phylum Mollusca; class Bivalvia; order Venerida; family Veneridae; genus Saxidomus; species Saxidomus purpurata. The sequence continues at coordinate 11,295,779 of JAFMSR010000001.1, read as the reverse complement.
ACCGTTATAAACCAGTTTATACCTTTAATATCTTTTGTGCTATACAAACCAGTATAAAAAGGTTCGAACCCCAAATGCGTCCATAACCACCAAGCAAGTACCTGGCATAAAAGTATCATTCCTCAAAGTGAAATAACGTTTTGCGCAAGACACGAAATGTTACTGTACAACATGATATTATAAGAAGTTACATCACGCGACTGGTGTTGATCGAAACCAGTACAGATGATTCTGAGGCAAACGTACTACAGTTCGCTACGGCACCGCGGTTTAATTTGAGACGTAGCTGACAAGCGGTCTGGGGGACACTTCAGACACAGTATCTACATACTGTTCTTGCATTTTTTACTTCAGTCTCATTCACCGAGGGTTAACAGACAGAAAACAATCTGATTCTATTCGTCTACGTTGAAACCTACATCACTTTTCAATAAATTATTTGGATAAGCGCTAATGATAATAAGCGTTTATTAGCTATAGTTGTTCATATCTACACCACCTGTTTCGGTAACTATAAAAGCTGCTCCAAGTCCCAGCTGTCCTCCAAGTTCAGAGCCGTAGGATCACCACTGCGTGCATTTGGATAAGCGCTAATGATAATAAGCGTTCATTAGCTACAGTTGTTCATGTTGACGTAGTGCATTGGTTATGAAAAACATGTTTCATTTTGGAAATACCTGCAGTTGACAGGCGATGATTTAAAGCAATTACTCTGTTTGAGGATCGGGAAAGGATGAGTTAAAACTCAAATTTCATACTTTTGTTTCATAACGTTACCTCCTCTAACAATGTGTGGTTGCATGCAGTCAACGCCCCCACTCCAATCGTTTTTTTTTTTTTTTTTGAGTACTTTTTGGCCGTCACGATTAAAATGTGTTTAAATTAGATTTCTGGGTAATGGCCGGATGAAAAATTACTTATATGGGCATGGAAGTGCAAGAACTTACACATGGACGGATGATACACACTTTCAGGGGCATTGGAATCAAGTAAAATTACACATTTAAACAAAGTAATCTATTTTACAAAAGTCTTAATTTAACCAACTGACAACATTATGTTCAAAATACCATATCAACTTAAAATTACAATGTTTAGTCGAAACAACAAACAATTCATTGAATGGAACTCCGCGTTCCAAGCTTCCTCGAGAAGCGTTGCTCCAGGTTCACTGTTAGCCGTTCAAAAACATGCTCCGTTGTTCCAGTTAGCAATTTTTTTCTCATCTTGCAAGTTTAAACGTTCCTATCTTCGTCAATCCTGGGCTAATGAACCTGATACTTCACGGTATTATCAAGGAGGGTTCAGATTTTAGAATAGCATGCCAAAATACTA
>JAFMSR010000001.1:11182354-11293944 GCA_022818135.1 Saxidomus purpurata | reverse complement strand
GTATTGCTTCCTTAGTATTCCCGTAGCCCCAAAGTTGTATCTTTACAGGTAAATCGTCCATATTTTCTGTTGAATATACAATGTATGAAGCTGTTTGCATAATCAAATAAATGTCGTTTTTGAAGTTTGGCCATAAGTTTCTTTTATTCGCTACGCTTTCAATTCATTTTGAAATATATGAGGGGTTCTGTGCATATTTCTTTTTAAATAAATTCAGCTATATCATGAATGTAACTGTGGGAAATAATTAATGTTGAGATTGAAATATCCCGTGACCATTAGGTCGTAAATACCATGATCAACCGCTAGGTGAATACTACCTTCTATACGAGAGTGTTTGTAACTATCTGTGTTTAGGGGACTGTAGAATGTTCCGAAAAGTATTCGTTTCAAAGAAGTTATAAGCTCTATCCTATGGTGGCATATTTCTGCCACCACATAACCACTTAATTATCACGTTATATAACTAGTTAGTCACTTAATTATCATGATAAATATCTGATTAACGCGTTAATTTTTATGTTAAGAGATACTTATGTCAACACAAAAAATTGTATGTTACTGCCAATTACTGCCAACAGATACCTACATAATGATATTTTAGATATCTATTAAGTGGTTAACGTGTTATGTAACTAGTTAGTCAGATAAGTATCGTGATAATTATGTCGTTAACTAGTTAGTCAGATAAGTATCGTGAAAATTATGTGCTAAACTAGTAATATAACTACTTAGTCAGATAAATATCGTGATGATTATGTCGTTAACTAGTTATGTAACTAGTTAGTCAGATAAATATCGTGTGAATTACCACATAATTACGATACTTATTTACTAGTTAGTCAGATAAGTATCGTGATAATTATGTGGTTAACTAGTTATGTAACTAGTTAATCAGATAATTAACACGTTAATTATCTGACTAACTAGCTACATAACTAGTTAACCACATAATTATCTGACTACTAGTAACATAACTAGTTAACCACATACTTATCACGAAACTTACCAACTAGTTAGTCAGAAAGTATCGTGATAATTATGTGGTTAACTAGTTATGTATCTAGTTAGTCAGATAATTATCGTGTTAATTATCTTATTAACTAGTTACATAACTAGTTAACCACATAATTATCACGATACTTATTTGACTAACTAGTTAACGACATAATTATCACGATACTTATCTGTGATAACTTAACCACTTAATAGATATCTAAAATATCATTATGTAGGTATCTGTTGGCAGTAGTGGGCAGTAACATACACTTTTTTGTGTTGACATAAGTACGGAAGCGTATAATGGTCGCCAGTTGCTAGATATTTATGTAGATTTGATGCGAAAATATCGCATCATGATTGAAATCTTACGGGAAAATGCAAGATAGTAATAGAAATATTGCATGATAATTGTAGCATTCGTTCCTTAAGAATCAGCAAGTAAAATCATTTTGAACGGTAAAGTTATTGCATGAAAAATTTATCTTGCTTGTGTAAGAGAATTTATGACTAAAAATGAGTTAATATTTAGCTCCGACATCGGTGAAACTAGAGTAGATAGCTGGTGTAAATGTTCTGTTTTGAGCTCACCCTAGCCTGCTTGCCTGTCTGTCTGTCTGTCTGTCTGTCCACATTTACCGTCTGAACATTCTATAAGAACAATCGTCATGAAAATTGGACAGAATACATTTTCTTGATGATCTCTCGACCAAAAGTTGAAACCAGGTCACGCGGGGTCAAATCATAGACCATGTCAAATAATAAAAAATATTCCAAATATTGTAGAAACCACATTTGTACCCAACCAAACCGTAAAATTGGTTAGAATGTTTGTCTTGATAAAATATAGGACAAGAAAGAAACTATATTACGTGTGATCAAAACCTAGGACACCAGGTAAAAAAATAGAAAAACCTCGCGATAACTACAGAAGCCAAATTTGCACTCAATCACCCTGGATGTCTTGATAAATGCTATGTCAAGTTTGAAATTTGATCACATCATAAAATCTAGATCACAAGGTGAACTCATAGTACATCAACATTCTAGAATTTACATTTTGAATCAAATCATCTTGAAAATTAATCAGAATGTTTGTTTTGATGAACTCTATGTTTAGTTTTAAACTGGGATTCGTGGGGTCAAAAAGTAGGACACCAGGTGAAATAATAGAAACACCTACGAACCCTAGATGCCACATTTGACACACTGGCATCAGTCATATTGAAAGAAAGTTTGTCTTGGTGAACTTTAGTCAAGACCGAAACTGCGTAACATCTGGTCAAAAGTTAGGTCACTTTGTACATTGATTTTAAACCTACGTTTGGAATGTGTTTACCGTTTCGCAAAGAGATTTTAAAAATTGTCAGCGGTTGGCATTGATCATGACTTAAGACTTACTTTTTGTCTTTGGGACAGGATAGCGATATAGGACGATCTTGGCCCTCTTGTAATTCATTATAGCCGAGGGCTGTAGAGTAAATGATTGTTTTCGGTTTCAGCTTTGCGCGAGAAATATACGTCAGATAAGAACTTGATTTGCCAAATAATATGTGTCGTTTAGTAATAGTTTTAGCAAGATATTATATTGTGATTGCTTTTTGACGTCTAACGTGTTACGAAAACAAACAGCTCTGTTTTTAATCAATTGTTTTATTTTATCATGACAAAACGCACAATTGCAAAATATTATCAAGCAAAGTCAACATATTACCACACACATGTCTAGTTGATATAAATAGTAACTGTCGACCATTATACGCTTCCGTACATAAGTATCTGTTAACATAAACATTAACGCGTTAAGATGTAGTGGATGAAGACAGCGAAGCCGCTGCTGACGGAAGTTAAGTGGGACCTTGGTTCTGGGGGACGTTAATTGGACAAGATTGTAATGTACAAATGAAATTATAAAAATGTCATCGGAACCCAGAAGAAATTATCAGACAAGTTGATTATAGCATATTAGACAGATGTGTATGTTAAGCTTCGTTTACATACAATAAGTTTCTTGTACAAGACATTAAAGATAAGCCAAAGTTATGACTTGTACAAGAAATTTTTCTTCACAAGATCTAGCAAGAATTGCTTTGACAATTAATCACAAAATAGCGGGAAGATGTCTTCAGCACATAATATTGTCTAGCATGCAGACGAGTTTCTGAATTTTTTAAAGAAAATATGAAATTAATGGATTATGTTTTAAAAGAAATGCATTAAGTGTTCTTATCGAGAAAAATCTTTAATTGAATGACCAATACATATTAAAATGGCTTTTTGAATTTCATCTTAAAAACTCTTTTTTTGTTCAGTGTGATAGTACTTTGCACTTGCATCATATAAATGTTTCCATTTTTGGTATGAATTGATCAGTTGGTCAACTTTGTCCTTTGACCAAGCCGTTGTGTGCAAATTTTTAAAAAAATGTACCTGAATTACCTCTCCCACATCTGTTTTTCCCATTTAACACTTCTTATCAGTAATGTGACAGCCAAGAAATTGTGAAAAAATAGAACAGGCTCTATTCTCATGCAAGAAAATTATCGCATATTATGTCACATAAATTCTGACAAAAGTTGCTCAAATGTGGGTGTTTACATATGAAAAATTCTTGTACAAGACATAAATAGTACTTATCTTAATGTCTTGTACAAGAAACTTGGAAGGTGTAAACCCCCACTAAGAACTACAAATGAGATACTATAAATAGCACTGAACAAATGTTATAAAACTGACAATGTTAACAACCATAAACAAACAGTAATGGAATATCAGTTTCTACAATTATTCACATAAACATTGAAATACAATATCTAATTTATTACCCTAAAGTACCTAAAAGACCGGAGTACAACAAGGTACTCATCTAAACAGAAAAGCTCACTTAAAAATCGGTAGAAAATGCTATAAAGAATTTCAGACCATTTTTTACGGTGTTCCGTTTGGACCATCGCGCTTTTATTTTTCTCCCTATACCACGATGCTCGAAACCACGATGATGAAAGTCGAAACCACGATGATGAAAACACGAAACCACGATGGTGAAAGTCGAAAGTCGAAACTACGATGGTGAAAGTCGAAATCACGATGGTGAAAATACGAAACTACGATGATGAAAACACGAAATTACGAAACTACGATGGTGAAAACGCGATATAATTTCGCGTTTTCACCATCGTGGTTTCGACTTTCACCATCGTGGCTTCGACTTTCGTGTTTTCATCATCGTAGTTTCGACTTTCGTGTTTTCACCATCGAAGTTTCGACTTTCATCATCGTGGTTTCGACTTTCACCATCGTGGTTTCGACTTTCACCATCGTGGTTTCGACTTTCACCATCGTGGTTTCGACTTTCACCATCGTAGTTTCGACTTTCACCATCGTAGTTTCGACTTTCACCATCGTGATTTCGACTTTCACCATCGTAGTTTCGACTTTCATCATCGTGATTTCGACTTTCATCATCGTGGTTTCGACTTTCACCATCGTAGTTTCGACTTTCACCATCGTGCTTTCGACTTTCATCATCGTGGTTTCGACTTTCACCATCGTGATTTCGATTTTCATCATCGTGGTTTCGACTTTCACCATCGTAGTTTCGACTTTCACCATCGTGGTTTCGACTTTCACCATCGTAGTTTCGACTTTCACCATCGTGGTTTCGACTTTCATCATCGTGGTTTCGACTTTCACCATCGTGGTTTCGACTTTCATCATCGTGGTTTCGACTTTCACCATCGTGGTTTCGACTTTCACCATCGTGGTTTCGACTTTCGACTTTCATCATCGTAGTTTCGACTTTCACCATCGTGATTTCGACTTTCACCATCGTGATTTCGACTTTCACCATCGTGGTTTCGACTTTCACCATCGTGGTTTCGACTTTCATCATCGTAGTTTCGACTTTCATCATCGTAGTTTCGACTTTCACCATCGTGGTTTCGACTTTCACCATCGTGGTTTCGACTTTCACCATCGTAGTTTCGACTTTCATCATCGTAGTTTCGACTTCCTGTTGCGCATGGTCAATGCTATCTCGGCAAATAATACAATGGATGACTGCGGTCTTGATCTACGCATGACTGACGTAAGCCTACTTCATTGATAAAACATACAGCCGTGGCCGTTGATCTGCAGCATTTCATATTAGTTTAACTACGCCTCTTACAAAAAAACCGATACATCGATACATAAAGTGGGAGAATCCATTATAAAATTACCGCTTAAAATAGGGGTGTCGTTAGTACATTCACGTCGTTAGTATAAACCTTTCTTTACGTCATTAAATACAAAATGAAGACAAGTAAATGTGGCAGATCTTATGCACAAGGTAAAAAGATTTCAACGGATTTAAAATCGCTAGTGATTGACAATTTAGTCAAATACTTCATCCTCCGAAAGACAGTGTCGTCTTTCTCAACTATTCACGTCATTAGCGTGACATAAAAAAATGACCGGCGATCTTAACCTCTCGACTATTTTTAGTGGACTTGTCAAGAATTCATGATTCAAAAAAAAAAAAAACCTGAACAATCTCTATCTCAGCCAGTTTGCATTTACTGTACATGACCCGGAAAGTAACTACATGTGGCAGTTTATGCACTGTCCAATCACCAGTCCGTTTTCTGTAAAATTGGCGTAGTGGCATAGAGTTAAGAAAGTTTTGAAGCAACAGATCATTGAAGTCGGGGTAATTTATTACCAAACGATAGCTTCTCAAAGCCGTGATACACAAAGTCGTGAGGTTACACCTCATTTTATCCCCGAGAGGTCAGAAAAGCGCAGCTTGTACCCAATTCAAGGTCAGTATGAAATATCCGTGTTACTCAATTATATTTGTTGACAGGTTGTGCCGCAAAACCAATCTTCATAACCAGAGTTTGGACCCGTAGATTCTTACGAGGACACACGAAGGTGTCTGGATTCCAAAATAAGAAAATGAAACACATTATTATATTACCGTGTGATACGAGTATTTGTAATATTTACAGCCCGTTGCAAAAAATCCAAAACGGTCTGAAGTAGCTACAATCCGCCGAGATGTTGTTTATATGGGAGAAAATATATATAATATTACATTGTGTAGTATTCCTGCGGTGATTCAGGGACAGGGGTCATTTCTTTGTGAATGATTCAATATATCTCTTGCTGATAATCTAAATCGCTACCGCAAGTTCATGAATTATTTTAAATATATTATGTTCCCGGGACTTTACGCTAGAACTAGTATCTAATGAAGTCATTTTTTAAATAAAACCGGAAAGCACAGTTTTGGGTGCATATTCTCAAGCCTTGTTTGAATTGTCTTTATGCGTATGACAATATTTGTACAATTCAGTTCTTAAGATATAACGAATAGTATTAGCTGCTTAATTGTAATTAAAAGTGTAGTACGCCATCCTACATAATTGATGATCATATGATACCTCTTTCATAAAATGCCTTTTTCACATCGTCCTGTCCATGTTTTACCAAAATGAGAAGAAAATGTTTTTCCGAAATTGATCATAATAATAATAAGTCGCAACACTTGTTATCTATTCAAACACTTTTGCCGTATTCGGCTTCTGACAAATTACCTGCCTGCCGAAATCTTTACTTGTTCAAAATTGAAATTTCTTTTCTGTGAAATCAATATTTCCAGTCTACATGTAATGCCAGCCCGGCAGTGAACACGAAACTTTTCGTTTTACCTTGAAAGCCTATGGCTTCTCCTATCCTTTTCTTTCCGGGAAAGAGTTCGGGTTAACGAGTCTCGGAAAAAAATTCAAATTAACAAATTTGAACATGAAAATGAAACGACAGACATGGCAGACGGGTTATTTTATCTCATATACAATTTGTTTATTTCATTAATATGTACATGTATTATACAGGATGAAAATATGGAAAATTGTGAATGTTCATTGACCAAACTTGATAGCATCATGTTGTGCAGCGAGACCATGTTATCACTCTTTAACTTACTATATATTTTTACTTTACGTTTTGATGTAAAAACATAGAATCAATGATAAAGAAAACATATACTAACGAGTTTCATTACAATAAAACGACGGGAAAACGACAAACTATGTGACTGTTATAAAAAACTGAATACTTTTGACACGGGCATTTTGTTTCCAACTAGAACGTTACAATCAAAGGGGCACATCACATAAAGGTTTTGGGTGGTCTGGGGGTATTGATACCCCTTTAGACTAGTCGTCAGTGTGACCGCTATATTTACTCTCGCGTGCAAATTTATTTTCAATGTCATTGGCTACACACATACATTATTATGATAATAATAAGTGTAACAGTTCTATGACATATCAACTCACTGGCTGCGCGCAAGTTGGTGAAATCACAACAGTCTCGGAATTTACTTCATGTATGTAATAACTTGTACACACGAGTACAAACAAAACCGTGAAAGAATAACTTTTGTACTTATGAAGGTCTCGGGAACACTCATCGATGTCACTCTTTTTGTATAAGGGATATCTGTTCACAACATGCTCGTAAATACCTGTACAGATCTATTTAAATGTGTCCATTATACATTGACACCGTAAGGATGGGATTGTAATATTATCGTTTTAAAAAAATGTTTGAAGTTAGATTCTAAATTTTCAAGATGTGCGATCGTATTCTATTCAGTCACGGAAAGTACCTATTATTATACTATATTTCCGTTTCAACTTTGTTACGAATTTTGTGAAATTAAACAGCATCGAGATGTATTTATTTAATTACAAACTTTGAATGTAAATACTTTTTTTTTTAAACAATGCAACTCACACTAACGATCGATACCTGGCTACTTATGGTATATGGTACACCCCTATTTTGAGCGGTTATTTATAATAGAATCTTCCACTTAAAGTTGTATTGTAAAACGTCTCTGTATGAAACTATACTATCGGGAAATGCTGTACACTGTACGCGAATGACATGCGCAACAGGAAGGCGAAAGTCGAAAGTCGAAAACACGATGGTGAAAGTCGAAACCACGATGGTGAAAGTCGAAACCACGATGGTGAAAGTCGAAACTACGATGATGAAAGTCGAAACCACGATGGTGAAAGTCGAAACCACGATGGTGAAAGTCGAAACTACGATGGTGAAAGTCGAAACCACGATGGTGAAAGTCGAAACCACGATGGTGAAAGTCGAAACCACGATGGTGAAAGTCGAAACCACGATGGTGAAAGTCGAAACTACGATGGTGAAAGTCGAAACCATGATGATGAAAGTCGAAACCACGATGGTGAAAGTCGAAACCACGATGGTGAAAGTCGAAACCACGATGGTGAAAGTCGAAACTACGATGGTGAAAGTCGAAACTACGATGGTGAAAGTCGAAACCACGATGGTGAAAGTCGAAACCACGATGGTGAAAGTCGAAACTACGATGGTGAAAGTCGAAAGTCGAAACCACGATGGTGAAAGTCGAAACCACGATGGTGAAAACGCGAAATTATGTCGCGTTTTCACCATCGTGGTTTCGTGATTTCGTGTTTTCATCATCGTAGTTTCGTATTTTCACCATCGTGATTTCGACTTTCACCATCGTAATTTCGACTTTCGACTTTCACCATCGTGGTTTCGTGTTTTCATCATCGTGGTTTCGACTTTCATCATCGTAGTTTCGAGCATCGTGGTATGGGGAGAAAAATAAAAACCGCGATGGTCCAAACGGAACACCGTAATTTTTGCATAATTATTAAGTTGCTTTTTTGGACAAATCAATTAAGTGACAGTCAACACTAAGAAATATATCAAACCAGATTTACCTCATAAACAATAAACCACTATGAAACATGACTCGCATTCTCTACTCTGTCATAGAAGAACATTTTTCGGCCTTTATATTGAACTTTTTCTAATCTGAAAGGAGCTCCATCACGTTGAACTGTATGACGAGGCGGTATGATAAGCTCACCATAATTCTCGTTCAATAAATGATACATGCGCCGTAAATAATAAGCCCTGTTTCATGGTCCTGTGATATTTTGGAGTGACCGATTTTCTTATTTTACCTTAATACAAATAAAAACTAAAAACATGTACATATGCAGTTGTGTGTTTAGGAATGATTTTAGATTTTACTTATATCACAGCCATTTAAGACAACATATGACTTACGACCTAATACCAATTACAAACTGTATGCCACAAGGCGTTTTGAGACATGGTGGCATAGGGTTAACATGGCGGGGTTACGAGATAACTAGGTGCCACGGGGCTAACTTCGCAGGACTGCGGGATAACTTAGTGCTATCGACTAACTTGACGGGGAGACGGGGTATGTATGTGCTACAGGGCTAATTTGACGGGGCTGCTGGGTATCTAGGTGCTACGGGGCTAGCTTCACGGGGCTGCTGGGTAACTATGTGCTACGGGCCTTACTTCACGGGGCTGCGGAGCAACAAGGTGTTACGGGGCGAACTTCACGGGGATGCAGGGTATCTAAATGCCACGGGGCTAACTTGACAGGGCTGCGGGGTAACTATGTGCTACGGACATTACTTCACGGGGCTGCGGGATAGCTAGGTGTTTGGGGCTAACTTAACGAGTATGCGGGGTAACTAAGTGCTGCGGGGCTAACATCACGGTGCTGTGGGGATAAACGGGCTGCGGGGCTAACTTCATACTCGTATAAGATACGGGTTATAAGTGCTGCAATGATACTACAGGACACGAGTCTGAGTCTATGTGAACGCGGGGACACAAGAGGGTGGTATGAAAGTTAGAGATTATGTGCAAAGTGCTGTATTGATAGCAGGGGACACGGGGCTGAGTTAGTGAGGCGGGGATGGTTCTACTTTTAACGGTTTTACCACGGCTGCAATGATACTACAGGAAACGGGGCTGAGTTTATGTGAACGCGGGGACACAAAAGGGTGGTATGAAATTTAGCGAGTAGTGTAAGAAGTGCTGTATTGATAGCAGGGGAAACGGAGCTGAGTTAGTGAGGCGGGGATGGTTCTACTTTAAACGGTTTCACCAGGGCTGCGATGATACGGGGCTGAGTTTATGTGAATGCTGGGACACAGAGGTGGTCTGAAAACTAGAAATGACTGTTACAAGAAGTGTATTGATAGCAGGGGACACGGGGCTAACTCCTTCAGGCGGGGATGTTACTTCTACAAACGGTGTTTCAGTGCTTAGGGCAAAGGGCTGAGAGCTGAGTTCATGTGAATGAGGTGGTTATCAAAGATTGGGAGCACTATAAGTAGAACTGCATTGAGTGCAGGGGACACGGGACAGAGTATGTGAAGCGGGGATGATACTTATATTAACGATATCACCAGGGTTGCATTGATACTAGAGGGCACGAGACTGAGAAAATAGAACTGATGACTATGAGAACTATGAGAAGGTACGGTCGTGACCCCAGTGGGGTTCTAACCAGCAACCTCCGGTATAAGCGGCAAACATCTTTACCCATCAACACCACTGCGTTTGTTCGTTGTCCTGTGGTGATGTATGCATAGATTAATTCAAGCGGTACTTTGAGGAATCCATATGCCACAAGGCGTTTTGAGGCATGGTGGCATAGGGCTAACATGGCGAGGTTACGAGATAACTAGGTGCCACGGGACTAACTTGGCGGGGCTGCGGGATATTTAGATGCTACGCGACTAACTTGACGGGGAGGCGGGGTATCTAGGTGCTACAGAGCTAATTTGACGGGGCTGCGGGGTATCTAGGCGCTACGGGGCTAGCTTCACGGGGCTGCGGGGTAACTAGGTGCTGCGGGGCTAACTTCACGCGTGTGGCAGAAAAACTGTCACAGCCAGGGCCAATACACGCCACAAATTTACTATAGGTTTATAAGGAGCGCTGTCATTAACTCGCGATAACACTTTAACTAATTAAGTTTTTTTTTTAAATCACAAACGGGATGATAAAATATAAAATTTCCCCTTTTTAATGATTATTTTTTTATTTTTCTAAGACTTAATTTGTTTGGTCTTTTTTTAACTTAAAAACTCTACCCGTCGTTTTACTATATAATATAAAGTAAAACACACTTTTGCAATATATTTGCCCTGTGCGTCTGTACTTGAAAATTGCAGGTCTACAATTTTCAACTATTCTCACGAGCAAACATTACGCACGTGTAAAGGGATCAGCCGAATAAGAAAAATCAAGTGCACACTAGATTCATTCCCATCATCATTAATCTGTGACTATTGTCAACAATTACTTCCAATGAATTCTATTTTCAACATCCGTTATTTTACATTAGATTCATTAATGACTGAACATGTGACTGTAATGAAGAAGTGCTAGATCCAGTTAAATCATTATTATTATTATTATTATTATCATCATTATTTCTATTATTATTATTATTATCAATATTATTATTACAATTATTATATTATAATTACTATTATTAATTGCGAGTAATGTGAATGATAATGTTGAATGTTCTTTATCTTCTGGTAGAAATGGTAAAATTTAAGCAGTACGCACTAGTGATAGAAATCGGTTGAATTTTTCACAATCGATTATCGGTTCAATCGGATGGGGTATAATCGATAACCTTCCGATTAATAATCGGTTGAACCAAAAGTAACATTCAAGCAAGGCGCTACAATCTACACCGTAACATGAAGTAGTTTCTGCCACAGTTATGGCAGGTTAACCCTTTATAATGCTGGAACAGTAAATAGGTAATGCTACATGTCACCAGTCGAAGCATTGGGCCTAATAAGAGATTTTTAAAGGGAATATTCAAAGGTGTTCTTATAGAAACCTGTGTAAAATCAAGAGACCCCAAGGCCTGAGGTCATGTTTTCAACAATGTTGGCCTTCTGGTAAGGGCCAGAAACTGGTAGAAGACTAGAAGATGTTTTTGAAATAAATTGTTAACACAGAACTTATGGCCGAGTATGCTTTTATGCTAGACAGACAACAGGAATATGAACAGAAAGTTGTATTGGCAAAGAAATCAGAGAGTGTCAATGTCAATGATAATAATTCCAAGCTATTGACTTTGTTTTTCTTCCCGGATGGGAGAAAAGCCGCAAGCTTTCTTCAGACTCATTTGTTGTTGAACTTGTTTCTTCCGTAACGTGAGTCTAATTATCTCCCTTGGGTATGGTATAAAACTTTTACCGCGACGTCGCCGACCGGATATGTGTAATCGATTATTATCGCCCTTCATTTTACTAACCGATCGTCGGCGACTAGCGACAATCGGAACATCACTAGTACGCACAAAAGTAACACGTCAAGTTCAATATCTCCCTTAGGCAATATTCAAGTACAATCGATAATTAGTGATTTATGACCCTGTCCGTTATTTACGGATACTACCGAACCGTAAGCTGTTTCCGTTAACTTATAATCCACGATACTTATCGATTGTCGGCTGATATAGCGCTTGACACTTTTTCTAACGTATGGGAATGCGGGGTAAATAGGTGCTACGGGGCTGACTTCACGGGAATGCGGGGTAACTAGGTGCTGCGGGGCTAACTTCACGGGGCTGCGGGGTAACTAGGTGCTGCGGGGCTAACTTCACGGGGCTGCGGGGTAACTAGGTGCTGCGGGGCTAACTTCACGGGGATGCGGGGTAACTAGGTGCTGCGGGGCTAACTTCACGGGGCTCTGGGGATAAACGGGGCTGCGGGGCTAACTTCGTACTCGTATAAATATGTGATTCTTTTACGCGTTTCAGGATGTAAAAAACAACTATGGTCACCACTTATAACCAGCACACCAATACACAGTTACAATGTAATACGGAAGTAAGTTTTTCATTTCCAACATAACATAACAATTTATACGTAATCTTCTGTAACCTTTTTGGTATCTGAATTTTAGTATTCACTCTTACTATTTTGACATAAAAATTAACATTATTGTACAGCATACATACAAAATAATACTTTATTTTACTGTAACAGCTAAAATCAATACAGTGGCAGGATACTGAATTGGAATAATATTTTTTCTATTTAATTCATACAACAATAAAATAATCAGCTACTATTTATTTATTAAGTTTTGTGTAGCGATCCCGTTACTTTTTAATAATACACTCATTTAAAACGGGGCTTACATCTATATATTATGTTTTCTGTGGTATACACTTTATCTTGTTAAAAAAAGGTTCAATAATAAAATTTATTATCTGTAACTACTTTCACCAGAAATGATATATATTGCCCAAGTTACCTTATGAAAGATTCTTTCTTTTTTTCTTTCTAGAGAGTAAAGTTAGATAAACTGTGTAGGCGGATGGAGCTTTAAAAATGATCTCCAAGCCGCTAAAACATCCTTAGAACACGTGTAGGACATGCAGAAAATAATCCAAATTTTAAAATCAATAATTTAAATGAGTAACCTTTTTATGAAAACTTGTATGTCTTTCTTTCGTTAGGCAACTAAATACGATTCATTAGCGATAATGGAGATTAATTTTAAGCGAATAAAAACAAGTACCGAATAATATTTAAATGCAGATTTTTTTTAAAACATTGTTTTGAAAGTCGATGTATATGTTCTGTTTCTTTTCTTTTCAGAATCTGTGAAACAAACGCGAAAATTTGTTGTTGTTTTTATGTAATATAATGCTTATATATTATATCTTTACTGTTCATTCGCATAATGTCAATGACAAAATTCAGATATACATCACTACACTAACTAACTGACTGTACATTTTACTTGTCTGTGTCAGTCGCCTCTATCCATTTGCTGTTTACGGAAAGAGTGATCATAAAAATCATCGCAATATTTTCATTATAAGACAAAAACTATAACGCTACAGTATACTACAATGTCAAGTTGTCAAATAAACTACACTATTCAGAAAGAGCAAAGAGAGAAATAAAATGAGAACAAAAGGTCAGTCAGTATCAAAAAGATGAAAGTGTAGTTAAGTCAACCTTAGCCCTAAAGCTAGAAAAGCAACTTTTTAAAGGTCTTTGGATTTTAAAAAGGTTTCAAACTTCAGCAACACCTTACGAGATCATTTGTGCATCTGAATGGTTAAAGTCGCTAAACTGACTGTTATTTTGTCATAAAGTAGCTGCCTTTGCATATTCTGATACGCTTATAACAGGTATATATTACCAGTTTAAAACTCAAGTTCTTGGCATACATAGAATTCTTTTTTTTTTCTTATTCCATTTGCTTTAATTGTGTCTCAAATGCGTTTTATTTATAAACCAATATTTTCCCTTAAGTAGACCATGTCACGATAATCATATGTCTGCATTTACCATGTCTTTTTTGTTTTGTTTATTCTTAGTAATTTCATCATTAACAGAACTATTATTTTCCTTATTCAACATCTGATATAGGAGCAAAATTCCTTTCAACAACATCATTCGCATGTTCTTGGCTATCATGTTATTTGCGGTAGCGTTTTCTTTTTCTAGAGTTCGGACCAAAATGTCCATTAAATTTTATTTTACATTTAAACTAACACTGATAATCGTTCATGTTACTTTGTAACTCAATAGAAATCCCAGACTGACTCATTTGAATACTATATAGGACAAAGCTACAGAAATATCTGTCTATTGATTTTACTCGGTGCCTCACAATCCCTAATGGCAAGTTATCGACAAAAAACTCAGTGAGCTACATGTAACTGAATCATTTCCCTCCTCCGGAAAGATATATAATTTGTTAAAATGGTAGCTCATAATTTCTGTATAGTTTGGGTTGGACTGATTTTCGGATTTGGTGATGTTGTACAATCTCAGGTTAGTTATTCTTTTTCCGGATTTAGTGACAAAGGTAATGTTTATATACATGTAACCAGTGTCTCGAGAAAATGGCTATTTGAAATCGGTTTTTGTTGGCATTTTTAACAACATTTCGTTATAAACGTATGAAAGTCCGGTTTCCCATGTCAGGTAGATGCTTATCAGCAGTATGCTGAATATGTAAAACTCACGAGCCAGAAATTGTCATAGACATGACGTCATGCTCCTTGATTGACATTAAAACTCGTTTCCTTTTTTATTGCAGAAAAACTTTATGTTAGATTGTTTTTTCTAAAAACACTCGTGTAATATATGGATGCGATGAAATATTGTACCTTGCGCTAGGTATACTTATGAAATGTCATAGAGATATGTTTTTGTTTTCAATCAGCAAACTTTTTATCAAACTTTAATTGTAATTGGCTCAAATAATCCAATGATCACTCTGTCATATATCCATCCCTTACACCCCCTGCCCTAATCACACCCCATGGGAGGTGGGGACCAGGTATTCAATACAAATTTAAAAAAAGAACATTTCCCTTTAGCCTCTGAGTTCTATATGAATGTAAGATGCAGAAAAAGAATTACCTCTCGGATATATGGTGATATTCTAAAAGTGCTTCTTTTTTCTGAAATGGCGTCTTTGAATTTGATTATGTTTGGCACAAGTCTTCAACGTTGTAGTCTATAACAACGGAAAATTTAGAAACTGTTTTGTATGGAAATGAGACCCTTAAGGGGCTGTAGTGTATTTCTTACATATTCTATACAATTATTATAGAAACTTAAAACTTCTTCTTGTCTAAAACTAGTAGACTAGTACTGAATTTATTTAACTTACAATTTAGTTCTCGACATTTCTGTAAAATTGCAACTTCTATATGATCTCTGTAAATTTTACCCCCAAGATGCAGACACATTTTATTCTTTGATGTATTTCTAAATAACTTTAAAACAGTAAGCAACATGTTAAAGTTATAAATCTAAGGTAATCTTACTAAAATATTTTATATGTTAAAAAGTGCTTACAAAATTTAACGATTGCCGCGGAATAATCCTCTGTTTGAAAAACTACTACAAAGAGTTTTGGACTTTT
This sequence comes from Saxidomus purpurata, assembly GCA_022818135.1. NCBI lineage: Eukaryota > Metazoa > Mollusca > Bivalvia > Venerida > Veneridae > Saxidomus > Saxidomus purpurata. The sequence continues at coordinate 11,278,125 of JAFMSR010000001.1, read as the reverse complement.
ACATTTACATGGTCATGATATAGGTGAAATTAAACAATATTGTTTTCTTTCTAGCAAGAAATCTGCATTCGTGTGAAAACTGGCTTAATTTGGGGATTACGTTATGCTTGCAATTCTGGACAGGAATATAGATCTTCCCCAAATCTATAAGATTGAGCCCCCACCCCCAAAAACACTAATAAATGTTAAAATCAGCAAGATAAGACATGCTGTAGTGGTGCCATTAAACTTCCCTTTTACAGTTTATTTTTTATTTAAAGGTAGATGGCGATTTATCATAAAAGGTCGCTATATTGACATGTTGTGCAGAAATGAGACATTTCTCAATATATGTTCTTCTTGAAAAATGCAATTATTTAATATTTTACATAAATTTAGCCCATTTAAACATTCAAAGAAAATAATCTCCTAGTTTTAGGGTATTCCCCACTCATATGTCAAGGTATAGAGACTTTACTTTTCCTAGAATAAACAGACTTGTCTTTTGTAACGGTATGTTACTGGAAGAAAGTATTTGAAAGTAAATGCTTTGTACATTTTGCTACACTCTTGTTCAGATAATTAATACTTAATATATTTTAGGCATACTCTTTAGCCAAGCCTGGTTTGATAACCATCAATACCTTTTACCAAACAATATTAATGTTTATCACGTTTATACCCCATGTGACAAGTGTCCTTTTCAATAATAGCCGCACTCAACGCAGAAAACTGACACGTGACATAAAAAACAGTGATGCTGGGACAAAGAATCACGACCATTCTCTTTCATAAACAAGCCAGCTTACCATATAATGCTTAACTCACATAAACTATCAATGGAGCTTATTAAATAATGTCAGCTCATTGTTCAGTTCTTATGCCAAGAGATGATCATAAAAGGCTCATAATCACTTTGTATGTTTTATTCTCTCGTAAATAATATTACAAATATATTGTCCTTGATTTTTGATGCTACAAAATATAACATAGTCAGTGTTCTAAAATGATATTTCAAATCTGACCACGTTTTTCTATCGTAAATAAACAACATGAAAACTAAAGAAAAGTATGATTCAACAGTGTTTTAGAGTAAATATAACACAGTTTTATCAATTTCACATTACTTAATTAGTCATTTCAAATTAATCACGAGGTTTTAAGCGTTTTTTGTGTAATTTTCGATCCATTTAAAATGACGTGTGTTGCACTACTTGACTTTCGTCATTGCGATTAACATGTTTCTTAATAGCTTAAGTTTTCTCATTTCTATTTTGTGTTTCAGATGAAGAAATCAATAAAGGTGGCAGCAGTTACCGTAAGTTAACAGAAGTTCTTTAACTATATTCCTTTTATTACAATACGTGGCCTTTGTAGGGTAAATTGAAAATATTGCATAGCCTTTGTAATGATAATATTATCTGTGTGGTATATTTACCGGATATAGACTCTAGTAAAAGCGTACGTTCCACTGGAGATAGGTCATTTTGCTTAATTTGATAGAATCATATGAGCCATACTAGTTAAACGTAAGTGACCAAACTGCAAGATTTGTTTTCGTATTTTGTCAGTGTTTTATTTATATTAAATTATTGTTAAAACATTGAAATTTGTTCTATAACGGTGTATGTTTTGCAAAAGATAAAAACGTTCAGGAGCAACCGATGTTGGTATCTTTGAGAAGCCTTTTTCGTCCAAGAGAACTGAAGCCTATATATTAATGCTTCGTGTCAAATTTGTAATACGTATGGTTGGAAAGCAAATTGTATGCACATTTAAAAACTTCATGAAAAGGCTCTTCCACAACGGTAAGAAATCCAAGATGGCCACCAAGAAGAGCGCTAATTTTCACAACTTCCCTAATAGTAAGGTTTTACAGTGATGCTGTTTTACCTACATGTATGTCATTTTCATTTTTAACAGGACCCTCCCTTTTTATTTGAAGACGATAAAGGACAGTTTACAGGATTAATCCCAGATTTACTTGACAAACTTGGTTACAATTACAGTATTTACAAGCCGTCAGATCAACGATATGGTTCTATGCTTGCAAACGGAACATGGACCGGCATGATGGGAGAACTTGTTGAGAAGGTAAGCCGTTGATGAAGATATTTTATTGGAATGGAGTCGGCTAAGGGAAGCACTTTGTACATAAATACTTAAAAGGGAGGTTGAAAATGCACTATGTGACGATAATTTAGATCTTGTTTGAACTAAATGTACGATATTATTACAAGCATTTGTAACTGATAAAACGGGAGACTAAAGTTTGTGTACCAAATTCTGAAGTTTTCACGAATCAAGATCTTTTATTTATACTGTTCAAATATGTTATATTAGGGTTAGCAGAAAAAAGAACCAATTTTAAATTATTGCATTTACTAAATAAATAACCAATATTCTGCAAAAGCTTAATGTTTCTTTATTTTAGTTAAATGAGCAACATATATATATACTTGTTGGCTTTATAGACAATTTAAACCTACAATGCATTTTAACGTATTAAAATTCAACGTTTTAACGTATTAAATTCCTTTGGTACAGAAAGCTGATGTGGCAGCAATTCTCACAGTCACCGCCAAAAGAGCCGAGGCGGTTGATTTCTCTTACCCTGTAAAGTCTGTAGGGCACTCAATTCTTATGAAGAAGCCGGCAAGACTGGAGCGATCCCTAACGGAGAATCTTGGACAGCTTTTAGCTCCGATGACATATGAGGTGTGGATATTGTCGTTACTGGCAATGCTAGTTACAGGCATGGTGTTGTATATCATCATGCGCTTCAATCCTAATGAAAGGGGAAGTATGGGGCGAGAACACGAGGCAACTGCGCGGGAAAGGGAATCAGTCACGTGTCTAAATACATACTTCTTCGTGTTCAGCACACTTTTGTGGCAAGGTAATCCATTCGCACCATTACCTACACAGTTTTCATGTAAAACTGCTGCTGGATGCAAAATACTTTTTATTCTTTAGGCATTTTTTAGATTTGATGTGAGGCAAAAGTCTTCAAAAACTTACTTATACAATTGTATGTAAGCAGTGAATATGCTTTTACTTTGTACGATATTTTATAAAAGATATTATTGATTGACCAAAAGAACAATGCAAATTTGAAAAATATGCCTTGTTAAAAAATATAAGATAACCATATTTGAAATCATCTCAAACATGAACAGAAATACGATAAGTGTTAATTCATTCGCTTAATTTCTACCTATATAGCTTAAACCATTTTACCACCTACATTAACATTTTGTTGTTTTAATATTGAAATGTTTAATTCAGGCTACACTCATGCTCCTCGTTCCATAGGAGCTCGAATTCTGGTGGTTGCTTGGTGCGCGTTTACAGTTATTTTCATCGTATCATATACTGCATGTCTTACAAACTATCTTCGTCTAGGACCACCGCGATCTGTAGCTGCCGGATATATGAAAGTCAGGAGTTTTAGGTAAATTTAAATTTTGATAACATTTTTTAAACTGTTTAAAGCTGCTCTCACGTTAGATTTTTTTCCAAAATGATATATTAAAACATGAAATGTAAATTTAAATGCTAGAATCAACAACCCTTGTTCAACAATTTGTTGAAAATGTTAGCTGATTTGGTTTGACGGCACGGCTACACTATATGGTTCTATTTTTGTAATATGTTTTTCAGAACAAAATATAAAGAATAGGGCCATCATGGCCCTATATCGCTCACCCAAGTACCAGTGCACTTAAATAAGGAAGTCACTGGTTGCTAGGGAATGTCACTTGTTGCTAAGGGAATCTCTGGTCAGTACTGGAAAGTCAGTGATTGCAAAACACAACTGTTGTTAGTTGCTAAGGATGTCAATGGTTGCTAAGAAATTCACTGGTGGCAAGATGATGTTAAAGGTTGCTAAGGAAGTCACTTGTTGCTAGGAGAAGTCATTGGTTGCTAGGGGTATTCAATGGTTGCTAGCAGACTGAATTGTTGCTTAGGAAGTCAATGGTTGCTAAAAGAGTCACTTGTTGCTAGGGAAGTCACTGGTTGCTAAGTAAATCAATTGTTGCTAGGGGCAGTCACCGGTTGCGAAGGAACTAAATTGTTGCTAAGGAAGTCAATAGTTGCTAAGGATTTTACTTTTTGCTATGGAAAGTCACTGGTTTCTAAGGAAGTTACTGGTTGCTAAGGAAGTCACTGGTTGCTAAAGAAGTTACTGGTTGCTAGTAGAAGTCACTGGTTGCTAAGGAGGTCACTTGTTCCAAGGGGAAGTCACTGGTTGCTAGGGGAAGTCACTGGAAGCTAGGTTTTTCCTATTACTCTATATACAGACAAGGGACCCCCCACAAATTTGTTCGAACATAAGTCTATATGAAAATCAGTGACACCCTGGTTAAATCTGACAATATTTGAACAAGCTTGGTAGAGGTCCACTAGGCAATGCTTAATGCCAAATATCTAAGCTCTAGGCCTTGCGGTTTCAGAGAAGAAAATTTTAAAAGTTTTTCCTATCTAAGCCTATGTAAAATCAAGTGACCCCCCCGGGCAGGGTCAATTTTGACCCCGGGGACAATATTTGAACAATCTTGGTAGAGGTCTACTAGGCAATACTACATGCTAAATATCTAAGCTCTAGGCCTTGTGATTTCAGAGAAAAAGATTTTTAAAGTTTTTCTTATATAAGCCTATGTAAAATCAAGTGACCCCCGGGCAGTCTAAATTTTGTCCCGGGGGTCATAATTTGAACACTCTTGGTAGAGGTCCACTAGGCAATGCTACATGCTAAATATCTAAGCTCTAGACCTTGTGGTTTCAGAGAAGAAGATTTTTAACGTTTTTCCTATTTGTTGCCATGGCAACCAAAGTTCTACATGGAACGGAATTCTTTGAACAATTTCGGTAGAGCTTCATGCAAGGGACATCCCTGCCGAGTTTCATCAACACTGATTAGAACTAGTGAAGTCCATAATCGAACTCATTCGAGATCTTGTAGCCATATACATTGTGTTTAAGTTTCATTATGATTGTTTCAAACATGTAGATGCTAGAGTGTAAACAAACTAATTGTGAACGGACGCACGACGGTGCTAGAGTGTAAACATGTTAAATATTGCAATTTTTGTTAACTCAAGGGCCATAACTCTAGAAGAACTAATCCGATTAAGCCAATAATTGAACTTATCCGAGATCTTACGGTCATACACATTCTCTGTAAATATGATTAGGATTAATGAAGAAATGAAGGTGATAGAGTGTAAACACAGTTATATATTGCATTTGTTTGTTAAATCAAGGGCCATAACTCTGGAAGAACTAATCCGATCAAGCCCATAATTGGAACTCATCCGAGATCTTATGGCCATACACATTCACTGTAGATATGATTAAGATTAAAGAAGAAATGAAGGTGCTAGAGTGTAAACATAGTTAAATATTGCAATTTTTTAATCAGGGGCCATAACTCTGGAAGAACTTATCCGATCAAGTCCATAATTAAACTTATTCGAGATCTTGAGGTCATACACATTCTCTGTAAATATGGTTAGAATTAGTGAAGAAATGAACTCCAAGAGTGTAAACATAGTTAAATATTGCATTTTTTGTCAAATCAGGGGCCATAATTCAGGAATTACTGATCCGATCAAGTCCATAATCGAACTCATTCGAGATCTTGTAGCCATATACATTGTGTTTAAGTTTCATTATGATTGTTTCAAACATGTAGATGCTAGAGTGTAAACAAACTAATTGTGAACGGATGGACGACGGACATTCATTGATCCTAAAAGCTCACCATGACCACTTCGTGGTCAGGGTGAGCTGAAAAAAGTACAATGTACATTTAAAACTTCTGTTTGGCCAGTAAACATAATACAAACAAAATAAGGGTCAGTTACAGGGGGTCGTTAAATGTAGTAATATATGAAGGTCATACTCAATGTCAAATGAAGACGCATCATGCACATGTGTTTAACTTCCGTCAGTTTACTGTTCTTGTAAATGTTTAATGGTATACAAATGTATATCATGGTTACTATCGTTATGTACCTGGATTTACAGTTGGAAATGTGCCTAGTTTGCATATCGATGTCCCCTAGAAAACGAACAAGATATAAGATATGATGTCGTTTTGTTTTACATTTTGCTTACAGTTTTTCAGAGATCTTGCTAAGAACGATGAAATAAGAGTGGGAATGCTTCCAGCGGGATCAACACATTCGTTCTTCAAAGGTTCCAAATCACTAGTTTACCAACAGATATATGAGAAAGTGGCTGAAGATTTCATGTCCGATAGGTTACATACAACGGCGGAACTAGTGGCATATCTGCGTGGCGAAACCCGGTATACGGACTTCTCTGTTATCCTCGAAAGTTCAACAGCTATATATATAGCCAACCAGAAACCGTGTGACCTTTTTGTTGTACATGCAGGATCTGCAGTCAAACAAATTGCGTTTGGGTTACAAAAGAATTCGATACTAAGGGAAGAAATAAGCACAGGGCTGATACAACTTGCAGATGTTGGGGAATTAAATGACCTGGAGCTGAAATGGTTCAAGTCAAAATGCCACGAGACAGTACTTCCGGTACATGACGATACTGATATTGATATATCTTACTTTTCTCCTCTTGATTTGCGGACTTTCTCAACAGCGTTACTGATCGTTGTGGCAGGAATTGTTCTTGGATCTCTCGTGAGCATTATCGAAATATGCATTTTTAAATGGGCAGAAAAGGTCAGTTTTTAAGAAATAATGGCTTAATTCAGTATATCTTATTATAACTATAGGATAAGCATTCTGCAACGAAAGAACTAATGGCAAATCCCGTTAGCCCGACTTTATTATTTATTGTCTATGAATTAGAATTATCAAACATGATATTGGGTTGTAGTTTTTACGGTTTGTTTAAAATAAAGTGTATGATAAAAATTACACTGTGCCCTTTTGTGTTTGTTTCAGAAACTGTTTATGCGGGACTTGTAATTTGAAGTCATAATAACAAAATATGCTTATTTTGCCGGTAGTGATCGTTTTCCGAGTACTAGGTCGGAAGAGGCATCAAGTTCTCGAATATCAAATTTGGTACTCGTTGCAATCCTAAAAAAGTGTAAAACTTTGTGTCCCAGACGAAACACATACATTTTTGTATCGTATTCTATCAATGTCAACCTCATGTAGAAAGTTGCTTGATAAGCGTTTGATTCAATTGATGCTTACATCTTTTATTTTAAGGCACATCCTACAACGCGTTGCAGTTGGCTTTGCCCGTTCGCTATTTTAGCAATCAATACAATTACAATCTTACGTCACACAAAGGCGAATCTGAAACTATTAATAGAGCATGTAGATATCGGTTAACTCCTCCCTCCGTTCTTTCATTGAAAAGGTCAAATAGGGGCGCATGCGATCAGTCTTTATTTGATTCTGACGTCACGTTCCGAACGTGGAAAGAAAAAAACAGAAGCAGTATCGGATAAAGTATATATTAAAGTGCCATTTGGTAAATTGCGGAGCCAGGTGTACACTAATTGATGAAACTTTCCCAAAACTTTATGAAATAGACTATGGAAGTTTTATTGCGTACCTCAACGAATAGCCCAAGTGCTTTTTGCTACATACGATGGCCGCCCTTCGCAAAGGCAGACTAGATGTAATATCAGTTTGTAAAATTTTTCTGTCTTGCAGTCGAAATATTGAGGCTACTCCAAGAGGTAATACATGTGCATACAAATAAAAATAAAACACATTAACAGCACACTTTTAAAGTAAGCAAGATTAAAATGTTATCCCAATACTGCAAATAGATCTAAAATGTCTGGGCTAGGTAAAACAGGACTTTCGTACAATATTTATTCGTTTTAATTTTTTGCCCTCAACATTTCGGCTAGCCTGCGGACAACCGGTACCCGGGACAGAAAGGCCGTGTAAAAAGTCCCGTGTCAGACATGTCGGACCCCCTCTGTACTATGGGTTGGACATACAGCAGCACTCCAATAGCCTAATTAATTTGGCGTTTCAGTGTGACCCCTTTCACAGATCTGATATTTATAACTAGAAGGTGAAAAACTTGAAAATATCAGCCTATAAAATCGGTTTGCCTTCGAAGTCGAAATAGTTAGACTAGCACTCTACCAAGTTCTGATATATATGTACAAATGTACATTAAATGTTGACTTTCCGAGAGCTGCTTGTGATTTTACCGACTCGCGTGCATGTGTGAGTTAATCATATGTCATATAACGATTAAAACTAATGATTATCATAGTTATGACTATTTGGATAGCCATTTAAAAACAATAACACTGAACATAAATTAGTACGCATGAGTATATCCAGGATATATAAGATTATTGTGTATATATTTTACTTCAATGACACTGACGACACAGCGGTCAGTGCAAAACAAAATGTTTACTAAGACTGTCGTTTTCCCGCAGATTCTTTAAATATGTTTTCTTTATCATGCGTCGAATGTTTTGTTTTTTTTCAAAATGTGAAAAAAGCCGAACTAATTCTAGTTAAGAGTCATTACAAAGTTTTGAGTAATCGTGTAACTCTGCAGTAATGTGTCCAACATTTCGCTCATGTATGACTACGGGCGGTAAATTGGATTGGTCAGGATGCAGTTTCCAACACTCATCTACAGATTTTAATATTGGTTGGAATAAAAAAGAATTGAAATATCTATGAGATAAAGTGAACCAAATTAGATAATCGCCATTAATCTACTGGTCTGACTGTCATGTCTGCCGTTTCATTTTTATGGCCGAAGTAACCCTGTTCATTGATTTGTATTTTTTTTAAAACTCAACGCCCCGACCGTACTCCGAAAATTGAAGGGCTTTTAAAGTAAAAACACTGTTCACAAGTGAAAATTGTCGAGTTCACTGTCGGCAGTAGAGAGGGAACTTGGTTATGATAATACAACGTCCGTACAAGTAAAGATTTTGGCAGATGCACTGAATATGTCAGTACGTACAGTATTCTTAGTATGTCAGTAGACTTCCTTACCCATGGCATGACCTCGCTTTTTGTGGCGGCGCTCTGCGAAATAAAGGAGTTCAAGTACTGCCGGAGACAAACATATTTTTCACGCTGCGAAATCAGTTATCGATGTACTCAATTATTGATAATTTCGTCAATTTATTTACTTTCATTGACATTTTGTTTGAATTCCACTTTGGCAAACAAAATTGACAAAGCGAGTTGAGAAACAGACTGAAAAACGCATTTTATGAAAAATGCATCACAATATATTTTTGTTCACCAGACGTCATTATGAATTCTGTAGAATAACATGTTACTGCAAATATAATAGCATGGAATTCCGGTGTGTAAAGTTCTGCGAACATAATTTACATGTATACTAATTCATAAGCTTACGGTCTACACTTATAATAAATGCAATGATACCGTAGCTCAATCGCTGTGATTGAAAGAGGTCTCTTTTAAGAGTATATATTAATCAACATTTTAAATAAAACAGAAGATCTATATAATATATCTCGAAGTCACTACAAAATACGCAAAGAAACCTATATTTAACATTATTAAATACTGTTTGTCACTTGCATTAAAATACATACGTGAAGTTTACCATGCGGGTTTTTGGGCGGAGCAAATTGACGACGTGAGAAAGAAGCTGGACGCTCGCACCTAAATGTCCTTGAATGGGGAGGAGTTAACCTATAAACTAGCTCTAATAATAGTTTCAAAGTTGCGCTATGAGTGACGTAAGATTATAACTGTATCGATTGCCAAGATAGCGAACGGGCAAACCCAACTGCAATGCGTCGTATGACTTTGTGCAATTTAAAATAATAACAAATATGTAAATTATAATTTTATTGAACACAATTGTAGATTTATTTCAAAGTTTCAACTGTACAACTTGCAATAATAACTGTTAAAAATAGCAATAAGACTTTTTGTAGTGTCATTAAATTTTCATTTAAAACTGTTTTACAAGTTTCAGGTGGATAGCGATTTATTTTAGGAATTCGTTATCGTCGAATTTTGTTCACAAATGAGACATTTGGTCTATTAAAATCTTCTTCAACAAATGTTTATATTTTAACTCATATATTTAGCGCATCTGAAACAATTTGATACAATGTAACAAACATACTAGTAGAGAATATTGCATCAAACACTCTTTAAATTGTGTAAGTTTGAAAAACTTTAATCCTATAAGAGCAACCATTTAAATGTCATAAGAAAGGCGTCTAAGGACAAATGATTTGCGTTAGTTATCTTAAAGATGTTTTTAAACATGTAAAAACAAAATCATCATTGCATGACTGTCAAGTCATATTTCATAGCGAAAACATGTTTTTAAATTATACTAGTTCGTTTGCTTTGCAGCATTCCGGGGAAGACGTTGCCGGGCATGTTACCAATCGTATTACAAATGAGAGTGAACCTGAAACCGAGGAAAAGCTTCTAAGCCAAGAAGAAAAAGGAAAGAGTTGTGGAGCATCAGTTTAATATGATTGATGACATGAAATTATAGAATGAAACATATTGTATTGCAAACATTATAAAGTTTGGAACTGTAAATAGATGGATAATTAGGCATTATATATTCTTACCCCCTTTCCTACAGTTGTGAGCATTAGTTTCTCTTCATTATTATGTACTTTTATAAATTACATGGTCTTCTGAAGATTATCATTATTATATTCATGATTCAATCGTATATCCCTTATAGCTTAAGTTTTTTGTTTTTACATTTGTTTTATTTAGGTAGCAATAAGACCTTTAATGAATTATTAAAGCAAGGAAGAAACGCGTTGACATATCTTGTCGAAAAAACTTTTTCATCCGTAATTTTCAGGAAGTCTTCATCTTAATTATAGACAAATTGTCTTATCATTCCTTTTAGATGGAGTCATTGTATATGCTATAAATAATAAATGACGATGGTTTGTATTTCGCTGTGTATCGAGAGTGGACCTTTAGAGATGACTGTATATTTATTTGTTAGACAGTGTACATAGAAGTGAGTATTCGCATTAGTTTCATGGAGATGGATATTGCAGAAATGTTGAAATATTTTCATTGATATGAAGAAAAGAGAGATGTTTACAGTTTCCGATGAAAGATGATAAATAAAAAACATAAAATGTAACAGTTATAGATGGAATAGACAACACAAGTAACAATCTACTTAAAAATTGAGATAATTTGTTGAACATCTTGGTGCACTTGATTTTATGGTACCATTACAGTGCGTGTGTAACGTTTCAATTTTTGTAGCATATTATTAAAACTATACCAGAAGTTCATTTACAGCAATGGATACTGGAACTTTTTTTATTGGATGATTTGTCCGAAAATATATTACTTTCAAACAGTTCGAAGAACTTTATCTGAGAGCGAGCAGCTTCTGATCACAAACTATTTTTTATCAATGGTGCCCTTAATCATTCACCATCAGATATAAAAACAATATGGACTATCAGATGTCATGACCAACAATTATACCCAGTTACATTATCCTACGGCAAACCGTTCTGCAGTTATAAATCAGAATATATTTTTCAATAAAGTCCCGGTACCCTTTTACCAACAGATCCAAAAATCATCGAGTCTTCCACGGGTCATGACCAATAAACCAACCAAGTTACAAAATGTGTATTATCCTAAGATCAACCTTTCTTCAGTTATTGGTAGGCACCATTCTAATATGGAACTCTCTGTTACTTTGACCTTTTACCAACTGCTCCTCAATCGCTGATCAATATATTTCTTTCATAGGCCATGGCTTATAAGCTTACCAACTTATATCGTTCTACATCCAAGTTTATTTCGTAGACAGACAAAAACAATATGTATCTACCCAATCCTAGAAAACATGCATTTGCCGAGGTACACGCGTCGTATGGGTTAATATAATTCTTATAATCATTCAACAAAGTCCCGTTTATTTCATTAGTACTTAGTTTTGATGTTAAGAGCTTGACAATGTGTCTGTTTCAGCTACTTCTGTTGCGATAAAACTAAACGTTATTATATACAGTTTAACAGATATGCGACACACTCTCTGTCTTTCGTTCTGGCAGATGTAAGAAAAACGACATTCTAACACACAATATCGATTTAAATAGAAAACAGATATATGATGTGTCAAATAAAAAAAACAATTGTTCAGTAGCTTAGCAGTTACAGAAGTTGACAAAACTGTTACATCAAGCTTGAGCTATTACTACTATTAATGATAGGCGTTGAATATTAGTATAGAAAGAATGGGATTTTGTAGCTTAGTTAACGCGTATTTAAACAGTCGAAGAGGCTAAGTATTCAAGTAGTGGAAATTAGTAAACTACGATACTACTGAACAAAATAAGTAACTTCCCTCTGCGTTTAAGTGCAGATGTACGTAAATATGAACATAAGGGTTAAATCATTTTTACATGTATTCCAAGAGTATTACAATGTGAATTTGTGCGTAGATTTTTATTGTTCTACGTTCACGGAAAACTGATGAAATGGTTTATTAAATGTAGTAGGGGGCGTAGGGGTACGGTCACCTTAAGCATTGAGTGCTGCCTACACAGGCAATTGTGCAACATATGTTTGACATTATGTTAACCGTATGTCAAACATATGTCGCAAAACATATGTGTAACATGTGTTTCGGACCACGCATGTTTGACATATGTTACTAACACATGTTAAACACATGTTGCACGTATGTTAACATGCGTGTAACATGTGTCTAACATGTGTTATTGATCACGCATGTTTTACATTTGTTACTAACACATGTTAAACTCATGTTGCACGTATGTTAACATGTGTTTAACATGTGTTATTGATCACGCATGTTTTACATATGTTACTAACACATGTTAACATATGTTGCACGTATGTTAACATATGTAAATAACATATATAAAATTATGTTATACATACGTGGTCTGGAACACATGTTACACATATGTTACTGGCCACTCATGTTCACATGGCTTGGAGGCTACAACTACTACTATTGAAATGCATTATCTGTCCCTTCGAGTTCTGGCTGCCACTACATGGTTTCTTTCTTTGTATATAATGCAGTTTTTTTCACTTAACTTAAGATCAGTCGAGTCGTCTGTCAATTCTTCAATCGGTTATCTCATGCATATAAATGGTATTCTTATTTTTGTTTTAAGTGTAATTATAGCAAAATTTAACACATTATGAAAAATTTTATAATTTAATCTTCATTGCTGGTCACTACAAATAATAATCAGCAAATGCCATAGCTCTGTCATTGTCTTCGGGATTCTGGAATAAATTGAAGAAGAGGAAATTAAAATCTCAACCATCATAAATAGAAAATCTGCCAAGATGCAAATGCTTGTCCCAGGTAAATTGCGAGATTATTTAAATCTTAACCTGCATGTTGATAAAAACATACATTTTGTTGAGCCTAATATTCATTTAATACTAGATATTTGGAAATAGGAGATTTTAATTTATAATCATCTTTAACTAGAGCTGTCAGAAGAGTGACAAATACTTCTGCATGCCGCCTTGATACAGGAATGGTAAATTATTTCCACTGTTAACTCATCAATATATATATTTTATTGATTTTGAAATAGAAGTATGTCATTAACGCAAATTTTCAATTGTGTTCTACCTGTTGTGTTCGAGTAAACAGTTGAAATTTAAAATGATGTTAGAAAACAACAGACACAGGGAATCATACACTGAGTCAAGATTGGAAACAATGATAAAATATGCTAATTAAAACAAGAGGGCCACCATGACCCTATATCGCTCATCTGAGTGCAATTGCTTAATGGGTGTGGTCAATTTTGACCCCAGAGGCATGATTTGAACAAAGAAGGTGGAAGACCACTGGACGATGTTACATACCAAATATCTTACTCTTGGCATTGTAGTTTTAAAAAAGAAAATATTTTAAATTTTTTTTCTATACCAAACGACTCCCTGGGAGCATGATTTGAACATATTTTGAAGAGGTCCACTAGACACTGTTACAGGCTCTTAACCTTGTGGTTTCGAATAAGAAGATTTTTGAAGGTTTTCCTTTATATGTCTATGTAAAACAAATGACCCCAATATTGAGCCTAGGGGCATGAACTGAACAAACTTGGTAGAGGTCTACTAGACAATGCTATATACTAAGTATCTTAGCTCTAGGCCTTTTGGTTTTAGAGAAGAATATTATTAAATTTTGTCCCATAGAAACCTATGTTAAATCAAGTGACCCCTCCGGGAGGGGTTAATTTTAACACAAGAGTCATGATTTGAGCAAATTCAGTAGAGGTCCACTAGGCAATGCTGCATGCCAAATATCTAAGCTTTAAGCCTTGTGATTTCAGAAAACTGAAGATTTTTTAAGTTTTTCCTATTTGCTGCCATAGCAACCAGACTTCTTTGAACAAATTTGGTAGAGCTTCATGCAAGAAACGTCCCTGCCAAGTTTCATCAACATTGACCAAATGGTTTCAGAGGAGATGGCGTTTGAAGCAAAATTACATTACAATAGACATCGCATAAGCTCACCCTGGCTCAGCCAGGTGAGCTACAAACCCCGGATCTCTGTTATTAACCTTTACTGTATAGTGTATAATGCACACTTGAATACAAACAAGAGCTGTCCATAAGACAGCAAGCTTGACTATTGTGGGTGCTTTCTAAGGGCCATAATTTGTACTAAATTTTTACAAGAGTTATCTGACTTGACTATGTGACACCCCTTAAGACATCATTAAAGTACAAGTCAATATCATAAGTGGTTACTGAGATATGTGCATGATAGTACCTAGCAGGCAAAACTTTAACCAAAGCTGCAACACCAACACCGACGCCACCGCCAACGTGACTGTAATAGCTCTCCATATTCTCCGAATAGTTGAGCTAAAAAGGGTTAAACATGATTATTTCATTTTATAATGTTGCATAATAAGTTACACCATACTTTTGCCAAATTCTAAGCTGAAAAAGTTCCATAACTTGTCAAAAATTATTTACTCCTACCCAACTTGTATAGTTCAGAAACTCTGGCAATTTGCACAATATACTGACAAAGTTCTAAAGGTTTCAGTACCATCCACAACGTTGTAAATTCAGATGTTTCCTGCGCAATCACAGCATACATGTAGTTTTTCGATTTTACGGTACAGTTTTTGCTGATCAGCAGCTTCTATTACAATAGCACCACTGAAAGAGAAGTGAAGGGACCACAAAGCATCTGGCAACAACAGATTTCAGCAGTGACATTTTACAGGCTAAACCGCAATTTTTCTACATGTGCAATGTTTAAAAGTAACCCATGACAAAAATGTCGAAACAATGCTTCTTACGTCCTCGATTATAGACCTGCTATGAAATTTCAGTAAACGCCCACTCAACAGACTAAGAAATCAGTTCAATCTAGCTGTCGAGTCCTACAACCGGACACTTTTTAAACATATTTTACGATAACTCTGGTATTTTTTGTATCTGACATTCGCAATTTTAACAGTAGTAAGTTAGGTTCTTCTCCAAAAAGAAGAACTAATTTGTTTACTTCAAAGAACAGATCAAAGTTCTATAATTTAAGGCCTGGTTGTGGGGTCACCAAATTGCTTTATTTTATTGACCAACAGAACCATGCTTCCGCACAGCCAGTTTAAATAGCTTCGTTTTATTATGCTGTTTAACTTTTAAATTGTGTAAACTGTTTCAATCATTAGACACATTAATGAAATATCACGATAAAATGTTAAACTTGTGTACTTTATTTGTCGGGCCTTACAGAAATATTGCCTAAGCAAAATCTGCCACTTTCCACTTCCCCAACAATGTAAACATGCTTTAAAATGACCGACACAATAAATGGGAAGATTTCTGGTCAAAAAGTTGCATTAAACTGTTGTTGTTGGTCTTTGTTGATGGAAACAAAGCGTCTGTTTGATCAACAACATTTGTAATTGATAACCAAATGATCACACGTTTTTGCAAGTGTCCGGTTTGATGGTCGTCCGTGTTCGGTGGTCTCGAACTAGTATCTGATATCATCGGGAAGTCTGCATATTTTTCTTTTTTTTAAATAGACATGGGCATGAATGATAATTGATACAAATAATAATATCTATGTTCAGACATATCAGATGCTTCAGACAAAATAATTGTATAAACTGTAACAAAAATTGAATTTACTAACTTGACACTAAACTCAAACTGGGAACGAAACTAGATCTTCCCCAGTGGCCATCCTGTCAGTATAATTTTAATCATAAACTCAAACAGTCTGTCATCAATCATAAACTTGGGCATCTGCCCTGGGCACTGTCCTCCATCTGGCTCTAAAATAACCGATTTCGCGTGTAGAACTATAGTAACGTAAGTGTGATTTAAATGGATTACACTTTGACCGTCAGCACTTTTAGTTACGCTGTTCATAGACGAATACATATCAGTATCCGATAACGTTTCTTGACGAAAATCGCCTGTCAGACGGTGCCTTAGAAAATAATTATGCGTGAAGATATTTCTTATTCCTATTAAATAATACTGTAGATCAATAAAGAAAAGGTTGCTTCAAATGAAAATATATGCCGCAATGCGAAAATAAATCACTATACCTTTGAAATCGTTCAGTTTTGCGAAAAAAAATGTAACTGTGTTGATTCTGAATAATTGAACGCGGCGAACAACACTGAGTGACGTATTTGTTTTTGTATCATTTGATTGGCTTAGATATTGGAAATTCCCGGAAGTGACGCAAATTTGGCTCGTATAAAACATTTCCGACGCGGAATATACGTGTTCGGTTCGGCCGCGCTACACCTACGTTACTAGCGGTCGATATTTGTTATACATATACGGTAAACGACAAAATAGTGACAGAAAACATCATTATTCTTACATATCTTTAAAAATATTCACATTTTAAAACATTTTTACCAAAGAAAGAAAAATGACAAACTGACTTTACAGTGAAATAAAAGGTTATCGATTCATGACTGAGCGTTATAATTAGAGTTTTTAGATGAAGTCGGTAGTTTTAATTAATGAGTTTGTTATAAAGAAATCAGTTTTTCAAGATCTTGTGGTTTCAAATAATCACATACATTCATTGAATAAACATATGTTATACATATGTTGTTGTTAACATGTGTTCAACATTCGATCGATAACACATGTTGATATTATACTTATATGTTAATCATATGTTAACCATATGTTGATAATAACACATGTGCAACACATGTTGGGTACAAACATTTAACATATTTTATGAAACACATGTTAGCCATAACACATGAATAACACATGTTAATCATATGTTAATCATATGTTGATAATAACACATGTGAAACACATGTTAGGTACAAACATATGTTAGTAAACATATGTCAAACATATGTTATGAAACACATGTTAGCCATAACACATGAATAACATATGTTAATCATATGTTAATCATATGTTGATAATAAGACATGTGAAACACATGTTAGGTACAAACATATGTTAGTAAACATATGTCAAACATATGTTATGTAACACATGTTAACCATAACACATGAATAACACCTGGTAATCATATGTTTAACATGTGTTTATCAAAACATGTGTGAAACATATGTTGCACAATTGCCTGTGTATAGCACCGTTGGTGCACAGAACCGACTAGTGTGTTAATTACGGCATGTAGAATGTTGTGGCATTCCTGAATTGAGGCGTGTGCAAGTTTATTGATGTTCGACGGTGGAATAGGGCTACGTCTAACACGTTGATCCAAATTATCCCACAGATGTACGAATCCTGCCATCACTTCGATGAATGGAAAATCTCGACTCGTCGGAGAAGAGAACGCTATTTCATTATTGCCTTATCCAGCGATGGTGTGTACGTGCCCAATCAACAAAATTTACGCGGTGACGTCGCGTCAATGCATATCCAACGTAAGGACGATGTCCACGTAGACCACCCTCGCGCAGACGACTGCCTACAGTCGGTTGTTATGTGTACCAGGGGTGTTAACAGAAATGGCAGTGGCAGTTTGAAAACGATTGCATGGGCGTGTGTTTATGATATGGCGGTCTTGACCAGGCGTTGTGACCCGCGAACGTCCACTACGTGGTAAATCTTCCGTATGCCCTGTTGCTTGAAAATGTTGCCTAAGGTTTCGAATAGCACAGCTAGAACTGCCAATAACCTTAGCAACCTCATTCGTCGCCATACTAGCATGAAGCCGATGGCAATTTCACGTAAATTCAATGGAATTATATGCATATAAAAAAGAAAGAAAACTTAATAAAAAAAATGTTTTCAACTTCCTTGTCTTATTGACAACAAAGTCTATAAAATCTTATATACATATATAAACATACCAGAATTCGTCCTCGAATTATTTGTTTATGCAAGTATATGGGACGTTTCAAAGGTGCTATCACTTCTATATACGTGGGTAATTTACGTTGGGCGCCAAATGTAATCGTATACGAATATAGTCCAGTTTCCTGATCCGACAACGATTTGACTAATCTATACCTTGTAAGATATAGAATACAATTTCATCAAGCAACACTTGAAGTTTCTATTACAAAAGTAGAAAATATAACTACTAATAAAAATATAGTCCACAAAGTACGTTTCCATCAAGAAACACTTTGGAGTTTCAATTACCTTAGTTCTGTAGTAAATATAACTTCTTATCAAAATAAAGTATACAGTAGAATTTCAATTCAACTAAATATAGTCCAATTTACAGTAGAAATGGACGTTTACAGCTCACAACACATCACCCACCAGTTTGAACTAGAATTTTGACGTTGGGTGCCATTTTGTAACTTACATTGTACATTTGTATGTGAGTCAGAAATGAGAAAGATATTGTAATCACAATATATGTCTTTATTATTCATTCATGTACAATGTATAACAATTTTTAGACCACACTTCATACCGTTTTAAAGTATTTATTGATTCATGATTTCAAGATTCATGTACAGTATTAACATGATCATTATGATACAACATTACATACAATTAGTACTCAAGCTCGGAGTACTCAATGTCTGCTGGAGACAGGTTCCTCTTTCATTAAAGAATACCCTTAACAGTTTGTACAAGTGTATAATACTAGATGGGTGTTCAGTAGAACACTTGTGTCGCCCTCTTACACTTTGTCAGAATAACCAATAATTTTGTGACAAAATCTAAGTACAAAAAGGGGTATAACTCTGTCAAATATGACATTGACCTACAAAATTTGGCAGCATCATGATGTTTATGTCATAAGCAATACAATTTGAAAGTTTGGTGAAGAAATAGCAAAGTTATAGCCATCATAAAGTTTTAGTGACAAAATCTAAGTACAAAAAGGGAAGTAACTCTGTCAAATATGACCTTGACCTACAAAATTTGGCGGCATCACACCCCTTTTAACATAAGCAATACAATTTGAAAGTTTGATATATAAATCTTAAGAAATGGCAAAGTTATAGCAAAATCTAAGTATAAAAAGGGGCATAACTCTTTGAAATATGGCATTGACCTACAAAATCTGGCGGCATCATGACCCTAATGTCATAAGCAATGCAATTTGAAAGATAGATGAAGAAATGTTAAGAAATGGCAAAGTTATAGCCAACGTTAAGTTTTCGTGACAAAATCTAAGTACAAAAAGGGGCATAACTCTGTCAAATATGACCTTGACCTACAAAATTTGACGGCATCATGACCCTTTTGTCATAAGCAATACAATTGTACAGTTTAATGAAGAAATCTTAAGAAATGGCCAAGTTATGGCCAACGTTAAGTTTGTGTGACGGACGGACGGACCGACGGACGGACGGACAAAGCGATCCCTATGTATCGCCTTTTCTCCGAAAGGGCGACACAAAAACCAGTGCTGTTAATTGTATTTCATACAATGCGAATTACTTATAATAAAATATACAATTATACATTTATTACATAAAGCAATATTTACCTTCATTAATGGGAACTCCACTCCCCAATCTTACTATCTGGTGATGGTGCAAGTGCTGTTACTAAAAGACTCTGCTAATACATACTAGGTCATCTCTTTAGCATTCTTTGACATACTGCTCAAGAAAACTGACTAAAACATCAAACTAGCAGAAAAACATTCTGTCTTCTCTGACTACTGTGGTGAACAACGGGCAGAATCAAATCTAGCGCCAGACAAGTGAAAATTACTACACTACCGACTAAGTGACCGATGAATATCCATAACTAAAGCGACCTGTAGCCTGTTTGTCAACTGCTAAATTATGTAAGCTTACGCTGTAAAAAGAAGTATATTAATGAAGGTGTCAGACAACTAAATAAAATGTAAAACTCCACTAAAACTTAACCCCGCTACATAGGGTAAATACCTCTGAGAATAAACGGTAACACAGTCATAGAAAAATAACACTAAAGGTAAATGATGAGATTACTATACCGACAAATAGAGATGTACACGCGATATCCTGATTTAAAAAGTATCTAAACCAACACATTTTAAGATAGGCCTTTTTCATATCAAAACAAAACTAAAGCTAGTGGCCATAACAACAAACATAATTTTTAAACAGCTGGGAGCGACTCCCTATACTCCCAAAACTATTCCATTGTACTTGAAAGAATCGTGTCGTAGGTATTTAAACACTTTATTTGTTCCATTCTTATGACGTATGAATATTTGATCACTGCACAATATAAGATCGTAACTTTAATTTTAAAACAGATGTAAACATATGTGGCACAAGTTGGAAATAATTTCAGAAATGCAACACAATTTTTCAATTTAGGAAACTACGCCTGAAAGTCTCGTCAAACAATAAGGATGTTTAAGATATTTTTTAACAATTTGAATGCAACATTCCATCTGACTTTTAAAGCTGCTCGCTCTCCGTTGCCGCTGAAATTGTTTTGGAAGTAAAAAATCTAGGCAGGAATTTACAAAACATCGATTGAAAATGCTGGTTTTACGGTACCGCTACACTTATGTTTGTATTGAAATTTCAAAACAATTTGCAACGCTCTATTTTTTGGAAGCGTATTATTTCAAATCTACAGATGTACTTAACATTAATTTATATGTTATTTTCATACAGGTTCTTTACAGTAGTGCTAAATATTGCAGGGCACATGGCTATGGAAAGTATAAGTGATAAAGATACAACGCATATCATAGAAAGCACAGATTATACACTGAGCATACAATATGGCAACTGAGTGAGCTCTGTATGACATTATACATGTATGTCATTGTAAGACTATGGTTTAAAAAAAATATATCTGCATAACTGTAATAACTTTGAGAAACTCCCCAATGTTTATCGCTTATCCGTTATCAATCTTCATATCAATCATTGCGTGAACATCTCTATTTACAAGTACATGTAGCTTAAACGCTAGTACATCGACAATGAGAATAATGGCAGCCGCACGCTCATTGAAAGATAATTTTCTTACAAAAATCACGGAATGAATATCTCCTTCAGCGTCAAGACATTAAAAAAATAAAGGTGATAAAGGCAAACTCGTATGAACTAATCTTATAATCAAAGCGCTATAAGCGCTGAAGGCGTGGGTGCTATAGATTTACTCCCCTAAAACACTTTTTGACCTTCGTGATTTGCGCTGAACCTTACCTAAAGCGCGGGTCGAAATGTGCAGTGGACAAACTTTAATGTACGACACAGAATGAATGATTAACAAAGATATCGGTGGCAGGGAAGTTTGTTTATAAGATGTACTTTAAATAAAAAATTATCACATGGTCAACATTATATATTGTTTGAGAGACCAATAATAATAATTCGATCTGCGCTTTGTTTAACTTCAAGCGATATGATCTGATGATGTGGATCGAAAATTATTGTGTACCAAGGACAAGACCTTGAAACAGAAATAAACAAAGCACTACCAACAATGAGATATAAAAGCAGTACTGTGCAATGTGTATAACAGGGAAACGTGTTTACCTTGTAATCGGTGAAAGCGCGGGTCGAAATGTGCAGAGGACTAAATTTGATATACGACACAGAAAGAGGAAGTTTGTTTTATTATACAATGTACGTTAAATGAAAAATAATCACATGATCAACAGTATAAATTATTTGAGAGACTAATAAAAAATAATAACGATCTGCGCTTTGTTCAACTTCATGCGAGACGATAAGGATCGAAAATTATTGTTTACCACGGACATGACCCTGAAACAGAAATGAAATATAAATACATTACTGTACCATACATATACAAGAAAAAACAAAAATGATTCTTGCTTACCTTGTTAGAGGTGATCGGGATAACAAGTGATAAACTGAACTAACAGTTTAGATAGACAAACATAATGTTGCTGAGGTCAGCCTCGATAAATGGCGGGTGATTTTGCTCACGTGACTTCCCTCTCGGGAATGTAGGTAAATTATATATGGACACCGTCATGGAATAACCTGTCTTAATGACGTCGATGACGTTATCGGGAAACGCGCTATGAAATGACGTCACAATTTTTTGAAAAACCAGGAAACGGAAATTTACATGTGTTTACATTTCGCAGTGATAACGGTCATAATTTGAATGTTGTGTACATCAAACGATGGATTAGGAAGTAGAAGTAAGTGTTTAACTGTTTTTCTATTAAATAATACTCTTGCCGTGAAAACATCGTGTATAAAGTAGAGACCTATGTAAAATGCATCGGTGTGGTATACTCGGGTCATGGATGTTAACCTGTATGTCATTTCATCGCCACATCTCTCAAAAGGAGACGATTGCTAATTCACTTTTAGCTGATTCAAGAACATTAATGATATCATAACTTATTTACGCAAACTCTGCATTGAAAGTAAATAAGGCTAAATTTACCCCACCCGCCACTATATACAGCACACATTGTCAATGTGACATGACCTTCAATCGTCAAAGATCGAACAAGAAGTTCTGTAGTGTATGATTGTTTCTATTCACTTGGTAAACATTGAAACATTTTTCAACTTGTAAACAAATAAATAAATATGTTCGAATTGCGGGTTACCCTGTTAATTTATGTCTCGTAGATAATTGGTAATTAATTGTACTCGTGGCTCGGCCTCCGTGGCACAATCAGCTACGATGTAGGCCGTAAACCTTTTCTTCAAGGGGGTTGTTGGTTCGAGACCTGGTAGGGTCGTTTGTATTCCTTTTTTGTGTTGCGCAAACTATTCCTTATGATTGTGTTTTTAGTGGACTTCAAAGTCTAATGACCCGAACAAAATAAATACCATTTTATAGCTCATAAAATATGATTTAGAAGTACAATGTAGTTAATAAAATTATATTGAATGTTGGCGCATAACATAGGCCTAAACTGGGTCCTAGGACACAGACACTAGTAAATGAGAGGGTTTTTCAATGAAATAATTCGCCGAATTCAATCAAATTTTGTTGGTAGATAAATCAAAAGTTCAAGTCAATAGATACAAAGTAACACAGGTTAACCAAATAACCATTTATTTCGGGCATGTAAGATTTTCATTTTCTCTGATATTTTCAGCTAATGTTTTTATAAAACAAATGTTCACGACATTGACTACAATGTGATAATTTCTTTCGAAAATTATAGCTTAAAAACTCATAAAAATGATTTTGTTTGCTTTTAAGAAATTATCGTTTTGCATTCTATCTCCTTCATTTTGGGCCATTTTCTTAAATAGTCGCTTGTGAAAACAGTAACAGATCGGATCACGCGCTTCCTTACCGAATTTCATATATTTTGGTCGTGGGCGAACACGAGAATAGCCTCACATTGGGTTTTGAGCGGACGGTAATGGGCGGAGAATGCCGAGAACTTGTGTTAAGTTGAATACTTTGACAAACTTTGGGTCATGAGTGGATACGACAGCTGCCCAGAATCGTTGTTCAGTTGAATACTTTCACAAACATTATGCGGGCACCTGTTGAACCAGAATAAGGCGATTGTTGATTACAGTTATGTCGAATGTATTATTGTACAGTCAATTTGCGGTCACTCGAAGTGCCAATTTAAGGGACTGTAATATAATTTCGACCGACCGCATCTTCGAGTAAACGCATCAGATATTATCTAGAATAGTTCACTGACACCGGACGTTGTCGTAATTAGAAGCAAATCGTTAAATAAAATGAATTAAAAAAAGTTTTTTTTTATTTACGTTATTACGAAACAAGTACAATATATACATAAATTGAATATGCACCATGAATAAGAATTTCAGTCGACAATACAATTTTACAACATAATTTATACAAGGGCGATATATACAAGGCCCATCACTAGATAACTCGAATCTAATTCAAAATCTACTATAAAAGATACTGTTAACGTTTCAGATTATTCAGCCTTAAATCTTTAAATACGGTTTACAGTCTGTTTCTTAACAGGAATGTCTGTCATTTTCTGAAAATTGTTTGAGTCGTTACAGAAAGTTGTGAAAATAACATTTCATTATATTTAAGGGTCATTGAGGCTTATTGGAACTCTAACTTCTTATAAATTTGTCTATTTAAGATATGTAAATACTTCTAATTTTCTCTGTATCCGCTTATTATCTTCACCAAGTTACTCTGACTGTAAATAATTTAAATTATGTTTTACAATATATTTTTAAAACATGCAATACGAGCATCATGATTTGCAGTATTTCAATGCTATCGCGTATCCTCTACCAAGCCGAATTGCGTGCGTAAAATGTATAAAGCATTGTATAAGTTTATAAACCCTGTTTTGGTATCATCTATCAATCAGTTTGAAAAGATACATCCAACATCTGTTGTATCGTAAGTAGGGAATATAGAGGCTTATGTATTTTGATATTCTTGTTTCTGTCTTATGACACAGGAAAATGAACCTTTAAACTATCAACTGTAACAGATACACACAACAGCTTTGTCACGAAGCAGTCACGCAGCAAGACTTTGTGCATCGTTACAGACAGGACGAGCATGCTCAAAATATATATTTATGTTTAAATTTGCATAGGTTTTAATACTGTCATAATAATTTTGCTTTGGGGACAATTACTCGAACCTTTTAATTCACCATGCAGTAATTTTTCTCCGTTATATGACAATAGACCAAAATATGGATGTCGTAGTACATCTCAGGAAACCAGAAATGGGCGCTGGTAACATCTTTTGCGACAATGAACCAATTTTGGGATATTGGTGTACATAAATAACAGAATCCAATATTGGGGGAGTGTCGTTTACGACGGTGAACTATTTCTGGCCTCCTAGTGTGTCTAAACAGTAAATACTCAACAATAGACCAATTTATGGATGTCCTAGTGCATCTCAGGGAACAAGAAAAGGGCGATTGTTGTGTACGTATACAGAAATTTTGTGGGCGATTCTCGCGTCCGACCACGACCCAATTTCATTCCAAAATATAACTCGATATTTTCCGAAAATTGTTTTATGGAAAGCTTTTCCGGTCAAAATTTTGACGGCCGATTAGTGTGTTCCTTGATCGTTTGAGAGGTTCTCTGTCAATTTGGGATGAAAAATAGTGGCCGTTGGCCGGAGTTTATTGGCTGTTTTTGGGAGGTAAAACATATAGAAAAACCAACGGGGGAATTCAAATTGACTGTTGTAAGGAAGTGGGTGGTGGTGGGAGGTGACCGTTAGTGGAGGTTACACTGTATTTACAAGCTGATTTTCAACAATTAAGCTATTTTGATTCATACGAAAAACCTTCATTATCCGAGATATTTATTTCAATGCATTAATTTTTTTTAGGACACGCTCTATGTTTGATTGATGCAAGATTTGGACTTTTAAAAAGGTTGTACCACAGATCCGACTGTGGGACCATTGAGTAGATGTAAGTGTTGGTAAACTGCTCATCAACAACAAATAAAGGCAGTTGGATATCCGCAATGCCAAATGCGAAATTGGAATGCTTTTCTCTAATAGCAGTTCACGTCGCTTATTGGAATAAGGTACGGTTAGTCTGTTACCCAATATGCGATCTATTGAGTGCATTTATATCTTTACAAATCAAGACATAAAGATTGTCATAAAAGAGTTGGTGTCATCATGCATCACCATGGCAACTGCTTTTTGTTGCATGGCAGTACTGTTGTATTTTGATGTTATTTAATAGCTCTATCAGAACCGTTATCAGTCAAGCATGCGATGTTCTAACTACACACTGGTACCCTGCAATAGCAGTCTGTATTTCATTTTTTTGAATTTGTGGAAACCTTCTTATTTAAGGACAACACCATTATGAAACTTGAAATTGTGCAAAATTATACGTACATGTATAGTGTAATACATGTAGATGTTACCAATTATAACAACTGACCGTATTCTTCGAGTATGTAAAAAGATCTAATTGTACTTTAGTTATTTTTCAATCTTAAAAGTAATGTAAGATATGTAGACGTTAAACATTTAAAATTATTCAATGTTTACTATTCACTCATTTTATTTTTCTATTTCAAGGAAATACATGTATCAGTATTTCCAGTTGTAAGCAAATGAGCCTGGTGTTGTCACTGTGAAGGAAAGTTGTCATGGAGACGAGGAGGGTGTGTGAA
Organism: Saxidomus purpurata; assembly: GCA_022818135.1. Taxonomy (NCBI): domain Eukaryota; kingdom Metazoa; phylum Mollusca; class Bivalvia; order Venerida; family Veneridae; genus Saxidomus; species Saxidomus purpurata. The sequence continues at coordinate 11,251,634 of JAFMSR010000001.1, read as the reverse complement.
TCCTGATAGACCCAACCTTCCGTTTTCCAAATATCGAACGACGGGCACCTGTACTACCTCAAGGGCTGAATTAGCGGCAGAAATATTATATACATATATTTGAGGCCTGACGTCCGTCCTGCATGTCAAAATGAACTCTTTCTTGCACCAGAGAGGCCATAATATGGCTTGGAACGTGTTAAATATAATACATTAGGACGTACATGTAGACAGGATTTATTGACGTCATTGTGTTGGGAATGAAGGCAGTACATGTACGGACGTATAAATTTCATGGTGCATGTAATGCATTTTCAAAGTCGAATGACATACATCTGAAAATATACATCAATCTTCATACTGGTTTCTTTGTGTTCTATCAACAACTATGTGTTAAATAGATGCTATGAAAGTTTCAGTACATTCCTTTTTCAAAATCTCCTCCGTTGATAATGTCTATACCAATGCAGCACACGTGATAATGATGGAGCAACGCTGTGTTTCAGTTGCTAGGCAACACATTTCACTCACCATTGACTTACATGCTTATTACTATTTTCTCTTTAGTTAATTTTATATTACCCTATTTTAATATTCGAGAACAGTTACCTTTAACTTTAAGTTAGGATGCTTCGTTTTCAAAAACATTGATTCCAGTGAATGTTGCGACGTAAAATTACTACGATGTCAATTTGTTTTAGTTTCTTATTAAGTATCTATGTCATATAAAGCGTCATAGCTCTTTTCATCATTATTATTTTCCGATTGTTTTTCTTGTTTGTTTCCATAAATGACGTATCTTCATAAAACTATAATAAAAACGAGATTAAAACAGGTTTCATTGATACATGGTTAAGTGCCGGTAGCTTTAAGCAATACGCAAGATAGTTATCGGATGCTGTTGTTGCTAGGCAACCGAGTTCACCCATCAGGGACGCGAATCTTGTTGAATATATTCTACTATATTCATGTTCACCATTGCTGTGTTTTTGTTTCCGTAAATAATAAATATGCTTGATTTACATAAGCATTGATTCTAATTACGGTTGCGACGTAAACATTACTACGATGTCAAATTAACATTTGTTTCTCATTAGTGCCTATGTGATAAAAACGTCATAGCTCTGTTAGTTGGTATTTACTATTTTCCGATGATTTTCATTTTTGTCATTTAAAAGGATGTATCTTTACAAAAAAGCAAGATAAAAACATGTTTTCATTAATACAGGTGATAATTTCAGTGTCTGTAAGCAATACACCAGATAGTTATGGAATGTTTCCGTTGCTAGGCAACTAAGCTTAACCTACATAGACGCAAATCCTGTAGAATATTTTCTTCTATATCCATGTTCAGCATTACTGTGATTTTGTATTAAAAATACCCAGTATATTTAATTCGCAAAAGCATTGATTCTGACAACGGATGCAACGTCAAAATTACTACGACGTCAAAATGACGTCCGTTTTTCATTAAGTACCTATGTCAAACAAAACGTCATAGCTCTTTTAATAATAGTCAATTTTGAATGACGTGTCATGTGTATCTTTGAAAAGGATGCATCTTCATAAAAATCTAATAAAAAATAAAATTAAAGCATGTTTTCATTGATACAGGTTTTCGTGTCAGGGTCTATTAGCAATAGATAAGATAGTTATGGAATGTTCCCGTTGCTAGGCAACCAGGCTCACCCATCATGGACGCAAATCCTGTTGAATATCTTTCTCTATATCCATGTTCAACATTGCTTGGCTTTGAATTTAAAAATAGTCGATATGGTTAATTTTTAAAAACATGGATTCAAACGACCGTTACGAAGTCAAAATTACCACGACGTCAAAATAACGTTAGTTTTACATCAATACCTATGTCATTCAAAACGTCATATTTCTGTCAATTATTAATATTTTGCGATAATGTTTTCGATTTTTTGTTTCTAAAGTATTGAACTTGATGAAAATATAAAAAACTCAAAATCGAACATTTTGTCATTAAGACAGGTTTTTCCATGACTGTGCCCATATATTTTTTAAAAGAAATTTATTTTTGAGTAAATATATAATTATGTAATCGTTCGTTAAATAACATCTGATTCAGCAATTTGAATATCAAACTACAAACTCTTATATAGAGCTCCGTACGTTCCGTAAATATCCGTAATTTTCCGTGATATGCATATGATTATCCTCCGTAATCAGCTAACAGCGCAGTAATTTCTAAACCAAAGTCCATGAAAAAATTGTGTAATAGAGCTTGTAAGCTAAGGACCTTTCTGCAATCATTTAAAATTGTATGTACTGTTCTTATTTATGTTTTTATAATATGTTCTTATCGTATGGGACATTCAATAAAGATTGATCTTGTCTGTCTTGTACTACATTCCCATAGCGCATGTTTACAGTTGTTATTCGCACATAGCACAGTTAAATTTTCTGCAGTGTTTGACATGTGGTATGCTAACTTAGGCCTAGGGGACTTTCAGTCCCCAGGCCAAAAAATCTCCGACACAAAAGACATCATGTTTACTCAGCAAGTTATGTCTAATGTAATGAAAACTTGAATTTTGTCGGAGGTTCATAAACTGCCGATAATACTACAGCGTTACAGGAACACCATATATACATGTAAATATCGTATCAGTTATAGAAACAGAACTAAAAGTCAATGTGTACAACATATCTGATGATCTAAATGTAAAGAAATATTAAATCTTTATGATGATTATTCCTGTTAGTTATGAAAAAATACTATGGTACAAACTTACGATATGACTACTAAATATTTTAATTGCTCACGTGATAAGGCCGATGAAACTAGTATAATAAGACTGCCCAATTATCTGATAATGATTGCCTGTTTATGGGGATCAGAGACCAGATTCCAGTAGCATCCAAAAGGTCCATTACTGAGACCAAATTAAATTTTCTTTCAAATCTGGAATTGTAACAGGTGTCTTCTCAGAAGGAAAAAAAATGACATACTGCATCGAATTTGACCATGTTGTGTTGAAAATTTGAGTTTAACAAAATAATCCATAAATTATATTTAGCCTTTGCAAAACCGAAGGTAGGTTTCCAGTTCTCAAATATCTTTGTAATTTTCCACAAGTCTCTCAGAAAAAGAATGCCTATTTTGAATTATAATGGAAAGAACTTAACTTCAAATGATAGGCAACGTATATCTCTCTGTTTTCAACATGCAATACAGCAAGGACAAAAAGACCAACAAAGTCAATCTAAGGAAATACAATAACATTCACTTGTTTTTCTGCAGCAGTATTTCAAACAGGGGAAAACACCACCGCTATTGTAAAGTATAAGAAGCCAGCTTCAAACTGTATGTCCCTGTTACAATTCCAAATTTAAAAGAAAATTTGATTTGGTCGTAGTAATGGATCTTTAAGTCATACGCTTTAGATGTTTACACGTTAAATCGTAGACTGTGAAATCGGTAGACATGCTACGCACTACATGTTCTTCCTGAAAGGGGCCGTATTATGCAAATACATCAAAAGAGATAATATCAAGACGTATTCCAGTTTTTTTCTGGATTAATATATATAAAGGAATATGTCACATTCCTAAATACTGAATACACAGTCGTTACGGAAGCGTTGAAACAAAAAGCAGAAAGTGTGAAGAAAGACAATAAGAAGACTAGTTCTATTTCAAATGAGTGTACTGTACATGTTATATGATTATATACCTTGATATAAGACACACATAGATCATTGTAAAGTCATACCTTTATGTCTGTATATTGTCGTGTAACATCGGTCGAGATGCCTATTAAATCAGTAGACAACCCCGTCACATCAATCAACAAGCCTGTTAAATCAGTAGACACACCTATTTAATCGGTTGACACCCATGGAACATCAGAAGACACTCCTGTAGTAACATCTGTTATGTTGGTAGACATGCCTGTTAAATCAGAAGACACCCCCGTTGCATCGAAAGATGTACCTGTTACATCAGTAGACACCCCCGTTACATCGGTACACATACATGATAAATTAATTTTAATTGGTAGACATGCGTGTTATATCGGTCATGACACTAGTTACATCGGTATACTCTCCTGTTAAGTGGGAAAACATGCCTGTTCAATCAGTAGACACCCTATTTCATCGGTAGACATACCTGCTACATGTAAATCGGTAGACACAACTGTTAAATCAGTAGACACTCTTTTTAACTGGTAGACAAACCTGCTAAATCGGTGGACACCCTGTTACATCGGTAGACATGCCTGTTAGGTTGGTTATCACACCTGCTTGATAGGTAGTATCTCCACTGACATGGATAAACATGCCTGTTAAATCGGAAGACTCTCCCGTTACATCGGTAGTGGAAAAACATGCCTATTGTATCAGTAGACATCCTGTGACATCGGTAGACATACCTACTTAATCGGCAGACACACCTGTTAAATCAGTAGACACCCTTTTACATTCTTGATAATCGGTAGAAACACCTGTTAAATAATTAATCCCTGTTTGGTCGGTAGACACACGTGGTGAATCAGTAGACAACCCTAGTACATCGGTAGACATGCATGCTTAATCAGTAGACTCTCCCGTTGTATCGGTAGACATGACTGTTATATTGCTAGTTACACCTTTAACATTCTGTAAACTTTTATGCAGGTAGACTTACATTGGAAAGTACTAAATAAAGATTCTACTAAGGTTGTTGAAATTATGCCCCTTGTGTCAATACTGTCCACGCCCTTGGGTAACTTGTGTTACATTGCCTTACGTTATGAAAAACCACAAGACCAAGAGATATGTTACCTGCTATATAGCAATTTCAGTGGACATATACTAGGATTATGAAAATTATATCCCCCGAGGTTAAATCTGACCAAGCCCATACATTTATAATATGAAAACATTTAAATCTTCTTAAACCTGCAATACTCCGAGCTTAGATATTTGGTATGTGGAAGTGTGTATTCAACTTCTACCAAGATTGTTGAAACTATGCTCTTTGTGTCAAAATTGGCCGCGCCATACACTTATAGAGTGAAAAAAGATCGTGATGTACTTAAGTCGGGTGTTCGCGACATTGACATTGACGTAGCCGTAACGGGTAGTGGTGCTTAGGTGAATATTATAGAGGCAATCAGGGTCCTATTGTTATAAGTCAATTTTATCAGAATTTTTTTTTAAAAAGTCATGTAAATTTCGTGGTTTTAAGGAGTCAACATTTTAAAAATAGCAAATCCTGCACAATATCAACTCAGATTTTTATATTTTTAGCCAAAACTTACACAAATATTTGATTGCTGGAGCTACTTAAATTTATTCGGTATGTTAATTATTCCAACACGATCCGCAACTTTTCGTATATGGATATAGATGGGAAGAAGCTATACATTATTTAACGATAAAATACATCATGTTTTCTACCGGCAAACCATGGGGTAAATGTAGCACGTGTCCAATCGCATTCCTTGCTTGTAAGTTACTATGGAATGTCGCTACGCGTCGAACATAGTTCGTGGTATTTTTCAAAGACAATTTCGTGTTCGAATCGAAATAATAAATGCATCTCTGTATTTGATCGTTTAATAAAATACAGTCAGGAATTCGGATGCGTAGTAATTAAATCACGAGTGCGTGATACAGGGACACAGTTATTGTTTCTTTAAAAAAAGTATTTCGATTGCGATATTGTTTGTTTAGTATCTAATAGATCGATTCAAATCAAAACATACCTGTTGCAAGTCTTTGCAAACATCGGCTTCTTCGGTTACTTAATATACATCCAGATGTTTTATTGTTTTTAAAAAACCCTTCCTGTAACAAGAAAACATCTAGACGAATCTACCGTAATCGGACTTGCACCATGTATGTTTTGTTTTGTTTTGAATCGATAAGGGTACCGATTTATTAGGCTTGTCTATCGATTTAACAGTATGTCACGAGTCTTCAAGTCTGTTTTAAATGCTATGGATATTCTGTTAGTAGAGCTGTAAAGGATGCATTGAATAACTGAAGACACAATGTAAGAATGACCACACTATACTATAAGTATCATTACTAGCATTTACCGTTGGTACCGGATTAACATATGACCAACGCCCCCATAAGATGTTAATTATTTTCAGTTTAGGTAAAAGTCTTACTCAGACACACCTGGTCCCAATTTCACGAAAATACTTATGTAATTGCTCAGCTAAGTATATTATTTTAAAGTCTAATTGTCACAAAAAAATAAGGATATCTCTTGTATTTCCTGTAGTGAAAAATTCATTCGAATGCAAGTTAAGAATTTTAAGAATTTGCTGAAGTAAATTACTTGCTTTTTAGCAACATTTCCTGCAAAAATACTGACAAGTGTATAATAATTGTAATAAATGGTAAACACGGTTCTGAAAAACTTGAATTCTTTAAATAAATAAACATGCAAGAGGCTGTAGTGTTGAAATAAGTTGAGCATGTTACTAAGTAATTACTTAAGTATTTTCGCGAAATCGGGGCTTGAACGTGCCCGGTGTAAAGCGCCAATACGCGAGGCCGTTTTGTGGTTTCTGGTTTTTTGACTGATCATTTTTTTTTCACAAATACTATAACTATATAATGCACTTTAAAGCATTTAAGATTTTGGTTTGAATTTATTGTATAATGTAAATGTAATCATAATATAATCATAAAGAAATCATCATTACAGCATATGTCAAGCCTGTACTCGATTAAAGGCGATTACTTGTACAGTGAAATCCGTGGGACCATTCAAATTTGTTCCTCATATCCGAAGTTTGTTATTTCCATATAATATTTTCATATATTGTAAAGAACAAGAAACATTCAGGCAGAGAAAATTTGTTCCTTATATCTGGATTTTCGCTATATTCGGAGTCGTTATATACGGGTTTACTGCATTCAGTCTATAAGAAATAACTGACTACTCATGATTACTCAGAAAATATATTTACCTCAGTGCGATAACTCTATGCGATTGCCGCAACCCTGGTGTATACTGATTTAACAGGAATGTCAACAGATGAAACGGGTATGTCTGCTGATTTAACAGGCATGTCTACCCATGTAGGAGGGTATACTAATGTAACAGGTGAAACTACCAATATAACATACATGTCTACTGATGTAACAGGGGTGTTTACTTATTTAACAGGAGTGTCTACCGATGTAACGGGGATGTCCACTGATTTAACAGGCGTGTCAATCTATTTAACAGGTATTTCTACCGATGTACAACAATGTAACAGGGGTGTCACTGATTTCACAGGAATGTCTACCGATGTTACAGGGGTGTCTACTCATTCAACAGGTATGTCTATCGATGTAGCAGCAGAGTCTACCGATGTAACCGCGGAGTCTACCGATGTAACAGGTGTGACTATCGATAACACAGGCACGTCTTCTGATTTAACAGGGGTGTCTACTTATTTAACAAGTATGTATTCCGATGTTACGGCGATGTTCACTGAATTAACATGAATGATGAATGACTATCGATGTAACGGGGGCGCCCACTAATTTAGCAGGTGTTTCTACTTATTTAAAGACCATGTTTACCGATGTAACGGGGGTGTCTACTGATTTAACAGGCATGTCTACCGATGTAACAAGAGAGTACACCGATGTAATAGATGTTACTTCCAATATAACAGGCATGTTTGCTGATGTAGCAGGCATGTTTACTGATATAACAGGTGTGTTTACTGATTTAACAGTTTTGTCTAACGATGAAACATGGGTGTCTATTGATTTAACAGGTGTGTCTACCGATTAAACAGAGATGTCTTCTGTTGTAATTAGGGAGTCTACTGATTTTACAGATGTGTCTAAAAATTCAGCTGGTATGTCAACGAATGTTACGGGGATGTCTTCTGATTTAACTGACATGTCAACCGATGTACATTGTAAAGGGAGAGTCTACCGATGTCGCAGGACTACATACTGGTCTATGTATGGATTATATAGAGATTTATAATTATTAAACCTGTTCAGTCTTTTAATAACTCAAGAACGAAAAAAAAAGCCACTTCTTCTACTGTTCATCTTTCACTTAGTCTATTTTGTCTTTCAACGCTTCCATAACGACTATGTATCTGATATTTAGGAATGTGACATATTGTTTCATATTAATTCAGTAAAAAGAAAAATGTACTTGATTCCCTCAGGAATCAATTTCGGACAATACGTCTTGATATGGGCCCTATTGATGTATAAGCATAATAATGCCTCTTTCAGGTACCGCATGCGTAGTATGTCTATCGATTTCAAAGTCTACCGATTTACCGTTACACCTGTATACCGGGTCATCCGTGTAATAAAGCGAATACCATAACAAGTACAACAATATGCGCCACAAATAGCTTTTAATATACACGTATCAGAAAATGTCTCATCCGGTCAAACCACAAAATAATACATTTTTATGTTGTACCATTTATAAACACATTATATATCTTATGATGTCGGTTTTGAAAAAAATATCTTAAATCTGGGTTACCTGACCAAATCATTTTGTTAATTTACCATTAGACGCCGGGAACCAAGCTATAATATTACATCGATAAATGTGTGACATTGTCATTTCAAGTTTACATGTTTAGTAGAGAAAAAGTACTGCATTTATGAAGTGATAATGTAGTAGCTGGCTACTGATACTGGATAATTAGCTTATATTTTTACCACTGAAAGTCAGGAAAAAGAAGATTTAAAGATACTAGAACTCTATAAATGGATACAGATTTGAGAATATCAATGGAGGGATCATAGCTACAATTCACGGAGCGCAATTATAAAAACCGGGTAGATACACAAAATTTATGTAGTTTAATTTTAGAAGCAGGTTAGTCGATTTTTAGACTTATAGGTACTTTCTGTGTTACATATCATATTATAATTATTCGAATAATTATTTAAGATTTGTTTAGCAGTGTTTAGAACTTTTAAAGGTACATTACTAACACCAAATCGAATTTTCTTTTAAATCTGGAATCGTTACCGGCGTCTTCTCAGATGGAAAAATATGACATACTGCATCGAATGTGACCTTATTTTGTTGAAAATTTGAGTTTAACAAAAGAATTATTAAATTATATTTTGCCTTTTCAAAAACAAAAGTAGGTTTTCCAGTTTTCAGATATCTTTGTAATTTTCCAGAAGTCTCCCAGAGAGAGGCTATAAATAGGTTGTACATAAATAAGCATGCCTATTATGAATAGAAGAACTTTACTTCCAATGATGTGCAAAGTATATCTCTGACTGTTTACAACATTCAATAAAGCGAAAGTAGGACAAAAAGACCACCCAGGTCAATCTAAGGGAATACACAAACGTTCACTCTTTCTGCAGCAGTATTTCAAACAGGGAAATACTTCACAGCTATTGTCAAGTTTTAGAAGCCGGTTTCAAACTGTATTTTCCTGTTACAATTCCAGATTTAAAAGAAAATTTGATCTGGTGTTAGTACTGGAGCTTTAATAACAGACAGTTACGACTGCTATGTGTCTATATTTCTTATAAACATAATTTGTAGGAAGAATATACGCACTGAATGCCTCCATGCTCTTGTTCATTCTTGTATCAGTAATGTTAAATTGTCACATGAGCTCTCAGTGTCTTGGTTTAGAAGATAACAACACATTCAGAGGACTGATTATTTTAAAATGCATAAACTCGTCAGCGTGTACTTTTGTTACCCTCTTTATGAATCCTTTTACGATAACGGTTATTCTGTTAGCTACCATGTTGTCAGAGCGCGATGTGTAATTCCTATACTGTTTGAAAAGAACCATGCCTTTATTTATAAGTTGTAACGGACAAAGTTCACATCGAGAAAGTTATAAATATTATTTAATATTTACTGCGAACTTTGAGCGGTACAACTTCTTGTTTAAATTCATATGTTAGCATTGTTCTATGTAACTGATAACTGCTTAAGGTAGGTCCACACCTTACGTCTGAATTTTTCAACCTCCTCAGAAAACGGTCATATTTTGCATATGCAGTCTACGATACTGTTTTTCTTTGTTATTCGCTGACACCTTTCGTAAACCTATCTGATTTACAAAAATGTCTCTCTATATTTCTTTCACTCACAAATGTAAACATTAAATCTATAGCGCGATCAATGATATTAAAATGAATATCTAAACGTGGTTTTTTGACTGTTTAATAATTTAGATTTAAGTAACATAACTTTTCAATTTAAAGTGCCACCTTTCATGACATTGCAAAATACAAATGTATTAAGACATCAGTCTCTGTCTTTTATTTATTTAAACAAGCAGGTTACGTAGAAATATGATCAAACATATACATGTCATCTGGTGCTGAAGTCTGAAGGAAGTTTTTATAATTATTATTTTACAGAAGGCATACCTTTATGTAGTTTTTATTTTCTTCGAAACGTTTAGCTATCCTACTCGCATCGACGTTGGTGTCACACCTTGGTTAAGTTTTTCGTAAAACCCCACTTTATTTCAAAACATTAGAGGTATTGCTTTGAATCTTACCATACTTGTATACCATCATAACCTCTATTAACAGTCAAGAGTACATAACTCTATCAAGATTTCTGTGAGAATTATGGCTACTTTTCGACATAGAAAGTGCATTAAACATGGTAAAGTTTTTCGTGCCACCCCACTTTATTTCAAAACCATTAAAGATAAAGCTTTGAAACTTGCAATACTCATTTACTATTATCAACTCCACCCACAGACTAGAGAACATAACTATGTGAAGGTTTTGCTAAAATTATGCCCTTAATTTCTACTTAAAAACATTGAATATCGGTAAAATCAACTTATTGACAAAACTCTGAGATATTGCTGTGAAACATGAAAAACTTGTTTGCATAATAAACCCCCTCTGAAGGCAAGAGAAAGTTACTCTCTCAATGATTTTAAAAAAATCGAATTAGAATTTAGGATACGTTTTTCGTACCAGTCCACTTTTTAACAGAACTTTTCGAGATATTACTTTGAAATGTGGAATACTTCTTTACCATCATGATCCCAAAATGTAGACAGGAGAGGTAACTCTGTCAAGGATTTCATTTGAATTATGGCCCTTTTCGACTTAGAAACTCAGTTAAAATGTTCATTCTTGTCCACTTGAGATATTACTTTGAATGTTGGAATGCTTATGTACCATCATTACACCTATCTGTACGCAATAGAAGATAACTAGTATGTGAAAATGTTTTTTTTCGATTAAGTGACTCACGTATGTTTGCTTTATATTAACCTTTCGTTGCTCTCAAATTGATCGCTGATTTGACCTAACTTTATTTTTCATTTTATTCCTGTAGGATCAATTTAGCATGTTTTCTGTAATAATTCAATTTGCCAGAAACGTACAGAATTGAGGGGTTTAATATCTGTTAAATGATAAATCCAACCAAGTGCTACCAAATTCACCAAATGCATAAATACGTTATAATACGTATGCAAAAAAAAAAAATGAATTATTTCATTCTGAGTAGTTAAACACAAAACTTTTTTTCGGTGTTCAGTTTTCGTACTGTGACCTTCTGTGACGTAAATAACAGCGTTAACTGTGTATCCAAGCATGTAAAATGTATATAATAAGAAATAGTAAAGTAGACATTAACTGTTATTGTTGTATTACAGTTTATATAATGAGGGACAAAATGGTTACATCAAAGAGAGGACATGGAAAAGAATTCATATTATGCGCAGTCTCAGGTTTCAGCTAGATAGAGGGCCTTTAGAAGTTATAAACTTATCTATCATTAGACCTCTTATTGAATATGTTGATGTGGTTTATGTCAACTGTACAAACTCTCAGAAACTTGAACTCGAAAAGAATAAGGCTTCCCGTATTGTTTCAAGTGCTACTAAACTCGCATCTCTTCATGAACTATATAGATATTCAATATTTCATCTCTCCTTTTCTTCTCCTGAGTTTATCCATATTTTTCTTATTAATTCTTGCATACCCATGAGCTGGAGTGAAAGATAATCGCGGGCTTACCTGATAACATCCAAACTACTTTCGTGAATTAACACTCCGTATTTTCGAGATACGTTTCACGGCGGTTTATTAAAAGAAAATTAGCATAGAAAAAGGTTTCATTAGAAAGAAAACACTTTTATAATTTTCTAGTTAATGTTACAGGAATTAACAATTGTTCGAATTTTCAGAGGATGCAATAACGGTTCAAGTTACGAGAATTATTGGTAACGAATATCCATGTAATCGAGAGTTGATTGCGAAATGAAATGGTGCTTTTTGTGGTGTGACAAGAAAGAGCGTCAAAATTTAAGAATGTATTTCAAAGTACAAACCTTCATTCATAGAAAATGGTTGAGTTTTTTCAAACTAAAAATGGTTGACATTAACTTAATTTCCTCCAAGATAAATGACGTCACAGATTTTCTTGATAAATGACGCCACTGTAAACAAAAACAGTAAATAAAGGCATTGTAAATGGTATAATCAAATTAATGAAGTTAACTGGACGTGTGGCAGGAGAATGTCTGTTTCGGAAATAATTAATATTGTTTTGTTTCACTTCAAAAATTAAAATGTATATTTCAGACTAGATCACAACACTGCCATGCCGTATCATTATAAGTCATTATAGGAGCTACAGCCTTTTCATGCATGAATATTGTGCAAATAATCACTGTATATATTGTGAACATTGTTAGAAATAAACTATGTTTAAATTAAGCAAATGTCATAACCAATGCAACACTATGCCCCACAAATACCTTTTAAAATACATGAATCAGAAAAATGTTTCATCAAGTCGAACCACAAAACAATACATTTGTAAGTTGAACCATTTATACACACATAAAGTGAATCTAACATGTTCATGAGTTGTGGATAAGGAAATCCCACCCGAGGATTGAGGTATGTCCAAAAACGAGGCTGTGCCGAGTTTTTTGGACGTATCTCAACCCGAGGGTGGGATTTCCTTTTCCACAACTCAATGGACATGGTAGATTTATTTTCTCACTGTTTAAATCGCATTTTCACACAAGTAAGAAGAAATTAGTGCAAATACAGGATGGGGATGAAAAAATGAAAATCAACTTTTTCTCGAATTTTACTTCAAAACTGCTATAGATGGATAGAAAATGATCTAACTAAGAAAATGAATACCAACAACCCTATGTTTATTTCAAAAATAACAATTTTACAGCCATTTTTCGATTTTTATGTCTGCTTACAATTAACGTAAAAATAGTCCGGCAGCGATGTGAGATAAGCGATGTGAGATAAGTTTATCTCACATGGGTAAATGCGCGGAAATATGTATCCCATAGGTGAGAAAATATTATCTGATGATGTATGCTTTAAAAATATATAAAATCTGGGACCAAACCATTACGCCATTGTACTGATTTGCAGCTATATGCCGGGAACCAAAAGATAATATTACATCGATTTATATTACACGTATGTGACATTGACATTAAAGTTTACATGTTCAGTGAAGAAACATTACTGCATTTACGAAGTGATATAGTAAGTGTTGGTTACTGATACTGGATAATTAGCTCATAATCAGCTCATTCTGAAAGTAAAAGAAATGAAGATTTAAAGATAAAAGGACTCTATAAATGGATATAGATTTGAGAATATCAATGCAGGTAGATTATAGCTACAGTTCACGGAACGCCAATGAAAATACCGGGCATACAGTTTAAGTTTAGTAACAGGTCAGTCGATTGTTTGACTTAAAGGTACGTTCTGTGTTACATGTCACATTGAAATAATTCAAATAATTGTTTAAGATTTACAACTTTTAATAAAAGGACAGTTTCGACTGGTATATATCTATAGTCCTAAGTTTTATGAACACAATTTGTATGGAGACGATACGCACTTAATGTCACTACGCTCTTGTTCATTGAATAAAAATGTCACATAAGCACCCAGTGTCTTGGCTCCGAAGATAACAAAATAGTCGTAACGGACAAAGTTTGCACCGATAAAGAAATAGATACTATTTTGTTTTTTACCGAGAACTATGACGGTTGTTTAACGTTTTGTTTAAATCCATATTTTTGTATGATTCTTCGCTGTTGGTATCTGTTTAAATTTAAAAAGGTTCAAATTGGCAATTTCGATACTGCTTTTCTTTGTTATTCGTTGACGGGTTTAGTAAAGCTATCCGATTTACAAACATACACGTCTGTCACGGTAAATTTATAGCGTGATCAATGATATTACAATAAATATGTTGAAGTCGTTTTGAACTGTTAAATAATTTAGATATAAGAAACATAAAATTTAAACGTATTTTGAAATGTCATCTTCTACTTTATTTCGTCATTTCTGCCTTATCAAGAAGGTTATGTTAAAATATGATTGAATAAATACGGAATATTATAACAGTCGGTTGATCTGCGGCGTCGTATCTTTTGAGTTGGCTGTGTAGTTCCGGATCACACGAGAGGCGGAGCCTCGAGTGTGATCCTGATCTATGCAGCCAACGAGAAAGAAACGCACGCAGATCAACCAACTGTTATAATAAACCTTTTATTATATACGTTTTGCCGAATATCATGTTAAATTTTATATAAACGTTAATTTGTGTCATTAATGGCAGAACTCAACATAACGCGCTATTTCGTGTCACGTTTTATATGACGTCGATGACGTCACTTCTTTCTTCCGTGTATTAACAAACAACATTGATAAAAAGTAAATGCAAAATGTAAATCATCTTTCTGGTTTATTTAATGCGAAAAAGACGTTGTATTCATTTGTCCTCAAATGTGACATTGAAAAACATGTGACGACAATAAAACTACACTTATTTTACTGCAGCAATGCATATCTAATTTTCAACTTTTAGCGTAGTAATATGATATGAATATGCATTTGTGTACAACTTACACGGTGGACAGATAAGATACGGCCAAATACATCTGATACGGAAAATTTGATACGGGATGTTTTATTTTACTGCACAAACACTAAAGAAAATTCAGATAAACATTAGTAGGTTTATAATAAATACATGTCCCATAGTGTAAATGTCTGAAGAACGTTTTGATACAAGTTATCTGATATTATGCACCTCTTTATGTATTTAAATGACGCTGACGAAAATGACATCTACTTCATTTTCACATCAATTTTGAAAAAACACTGTCATTGATGCCATTCTATCAAATGCTTTAGTACACTATTTATGAATTACGTCAATCTCCACCTAAATATGAGAAAGACACACTTTTAAAGTAGATGTTCGTGAATCTGTCTGTTTAACCATCACAAACAGTTCCGATCCAAAACTTAAGGTGGAAGCATACTATATAAAAATTCTCTAGTCTACCTTAGTGTTTGGTACCAACTGAAACTTGACGATATTGCTGATTCAGATCTATATTTTTGACGCTATTTATGAACATAACATTACCATGACGTCGCAAACATGACCATGTCGCTGTTGTATGGAGACAAATCTTGTCTTATAGTTACTATACAGAGATCATTTGTTGACGTAAAGCAATTAAATTGGCATCAAAATAAAGCTATTAAAAATTCCTACATGATTATTTACTCTGAATTACTTTGCGTTTATGCTGCGCAAAAAGACTCTGAAAAAATATAATTAATTTTTAATTTTCCGAATTCATCCACACAAAAATAGCTTCGCTCGAAATTTTAAAAAAATCTGTCCGTAATTTGTTTGCCAAAATTTGATATGTTTTTAGTAAAATGTATCCTAAATATACGGAAAAAATAGAAACATTCACCGTTTCGTATTTTATAAGAAGCGTTGATATGATGACACATAGACGTCAAGATTACGTTTTTTTTACTTTGCCGTTTGAAAAGTGTTTTACGGGGCACTTTAAAGTTATAATTGTACATCCAAATAAACCATGAATTGCAAGGTTTTTATTATCAATTGGTGAATTTGTAGCAGATTCATGACACATATATACATTTCACATATACATCTAGTAACCGACACGGCTGCTTGTTTTCCTACTTTGATAAGAAAGGAGAATCCTGGATATTTGAAACAAGTTAGCCTTCCAAAAATCAAGAGGCTTCGTTCAAATGCAAGTTCTAATCCTTATTTCTTGTAAGCTTATAAGAAAAATGTTGTAAGATCCATCACACTGTTTGAATATATAGAAGTGCAGCACACAGTTCGAGGAAATACAACGGAGAATAAATATGTTTCCATGAATTCTGAACTGTGCGTCGCGAAATGAACCATCAGCCGCAGACGTTGTACCGAACCATTAGACTGCATACTCTAACACTCCCTGTTTACTCAGTTACTTTCAATCTACTGTTATTACTATTTTAATGTCATTCGGACCAAAGATGATCATTACAAATCACTGCCTTTCATACATCGCCTCTTCCGAGCCGAGAACGATGTCTAGTTCATCATTTTTTTAAAGTACAATATAAAATCATTTTATATTTCCACAGAAATATTAGAATTATTTAAAAGATAGGTACGTTAATTCTTTAATAAACATACCAGTGGCTACATGTAAGATAATCGATGCTTTTAAGAACTTTTGTCATTTTTTCGACACTGCCATCAGTCAAACACTAGAGAAGCATAAAGCTTATTGTGAGCTTCTTGCGCTGAAAACTCACTCATAACGATCACGCGCATGTAAGTTTTATGCGACAGAAATGTGCATTTATCCCGCATGAAGCTCACTTTCTTATAAATATAATAACTGTTCTGTTTAAAAATTGTTCTTATTTTATTTAATCATGGTGATGAAAACCGATGTCTGAAAACACAAATCAGACTACATGTATACATGACTAAAATAGATAGAACAGATGGACATCGGAAATGTTTTTGTAATTATATAGATTACTGTTGTTGTTGTTGTTGCTATAACATCAGTCGCAGTAGTAGCAGCAGCATCATCATCATCATCATCATCATCATCATCATCATCATCAGCAGCAGCAGCAGCAGCAGCATTAGTATTAGTAATAACTGAAGTGAACAGCAGCAACAACAACAGCAGTAGTAGTAGTAACGATACAACAGAGGTAAAAGTAGGTAGCAGAAGCACCAACTGCAGCAGGAACAACCACGTGATCAGAAGCAGCAAGCTAAGTTTAGACACCGTAATATATTTTGGATGTCAGTGCAGCAAGTGTTCGATAGGTTTGACTAGTATCTTCTTGGATTTAAATGTTACTGTTCTGCAGCACCTCTACTCAGCTTTGTACGGCAATACGTGCTTAATTTGTAAATTAACGGCGCATACTGGAGGTACTCTTCCCGAAACCAAATTCTCATCAGGATAACTCCTAAATATTCAGTTATTAGAGCAGAAATTCTAATGTAAGCGCATCACTCGTAACCAGGTACCAGGTACCTTTACATTATGACTTTATTTCATCAACTGTAATGACCTGTCCGCCGTTGCACGTGAAAAGAAACGCACTTTTGTGAGAGTAGATTTATTCGTTGCACACCAAATCATGACTGACTGTAGAGAAGTGCCACGTGCAAAGCAAGTTTGATTACTACATGGCGAAGCACTTAGCACTAAATTAGGACCTTAATACAAACATAGCCAAATCAACACGTAAATTGGCCAAACAGGTACACATGTTCATAGGGAAAAGTGTAATTAGCAATAACTATTTTAGGCTGTCATCAGTCTCTTATCAAATATGTTCGTTGGGACGAGCAAATCATAGTAAAATTCTACTAGTTTCCTGTAGGCAAGTTCCACGGATTACAGATACATTCTGCTATTTTTGTTCAGCAGCGAATCCGAGTCTACACCAAGCATTACCGATGCAAATTTGATACGTTCAGCATCAAACCAAACCAAATAAGATACATTAAAATTTTGTATTTCTGGGTTGAAAAAAAATAAACGCGCAGGTAGTGCAGAAGGTACTAAACAGAGAATATTTTTATCAACCTTTACCTCATGCAATGTCAATATATTTGTCTTACGTTATTTCGTGAAACGGTAGTTTCCTGTATTTTGCGTCTTTCTAACACAGGTTAATTCCGTATTCGAGATTCTGTACAGACACACTGATTAAAATACCTAAACGACAGAGTACAGAGAAAATTGATTAAACGCATTTAACTGCAAAAATTTATTATCACTAATTTTAGGGGGAGAGGGTGCGGTTTCAACACTGTTTAAACATTTAACCTAGCCATCTTTTCTTAGAAGAACCACTTTCTGATCCAGCTTTCTTACATAACGTGTCACGTCGGTATTGAGGGGCTCGAATCCTGACACTTGAACAGTTATAGGTTTAGTGATAACAAGTTTTTCAGTTTAACCACTTGACCACGGAGACAGTGCATTTATTTTAATTGTGTGAAACTGGCAAAAAGGACACACAGCAAAAGAAAGTGTATATTTATTATCACTTTGTAATAGGTTACTATATTAGACGATCGTATTTTGACATGCATGAGTATAGAACCTAAATTAGTTAAGAAATAATGAATGTCTCCCTGTATTTTATCGTTGAATAAAATATAGTCAGGAATTTGGATGCGTAGTAATTTAATCACGAGTGCGTAGCACGAGTGATTTAATTTTACGCATCCAAATGACTGACTGTATTTTATTCAACGATAAAATATAGGGAACAATTTATTATTTCGATTCTAACACGTTATTTTCTTTGAAAACAATCCCGAACTTTATTTAACGCGTAGTAGCATATCATTGTAACCTTAAAACGCGAGATACGATTGGACGCGCTTGTTTACATACGTCACGTCGTTACGTCATTTACGGCACGTCGTCCTTGGAAAAACGTGCTGTATTTTATCGTAAAATAAAATACAGGCTTTTCTCTATATGTTTATATAGGAAAAGCAGCCGCTTGTGTTAGAATTAAATATAACACTCAACTAGTTCTTCATCATTATGCATAATTACCAATATCCCCGTTTTCAAATTTCTTGGATTAATGTAGGGTCAAACGGTAATTTGTAACCCGAGCTCTTAGATGTATGCGTAACAGCGGATAAAGCTCCTTTCGAATAGAGCTGTATTTGGTGCACATTAGCGAATACAGCTCCCTTGGTATAACGGAGCTGTATTCGTAACTAAGTATATGCTCATTCGAATAAAGCTACCTATGTTTGATCAAACGGATGATAAACGGATTAAGTAACAAAAGTCTGAGTACGTGGCGATGTGTCTTTTGGCCAAATGAATTTATGTCTCCACTTTAGGAAGAAGCTTGGTCGTTCCAACAACTTTTAAGCCAATGGCAAAATGGTAATTCGAAGGCTTGGGTTCATCTGTCCGCCCATATGTCTATTGTCCTACCATGTATGTTGTCTTATCAGTCCGTCTGTTGGGCCTTACATCCTGGCGTGAATGTGCTTCATTCCGTCAACAATCTATTCATGAAGTGAAGTACAAAACCACTTCAACTGCCGCCTTATATGCTACATTCATGTGAAAAATGTAGGTTTATTGAAAGAAAATAATTCTTCAGTACCAACACAAATGTCATTAAACCTCAAAGTTTTACGCAAGCCTCCGTCCAACACGGACGGACAAAAACAGACATCCAGGGCTAAATACTGCATCCTGAATAGCTGGATAGATCTTTATCATTCTTTTATATATTCCGTGCCGCGTGTTTTTATAAACGAATGATACGCCTTAAATACAAGTCTATATTGCATCTTATCACTGGGAGCTGTATTCGAAGCAAAGGTACAAGAACCCCGAATACACCCCTTAATTAAATTTGGGAAGCTGCATTCGTTAATGCAAACCTAATAATGCTCTCCGGGGTTACAATGCGTTATGAATTACCAATAATAATAATACTCCTGTAATTCGGTGATTATTAGGACGTCTTATTAATTTTCAATACCCCGTAACACATTTTCAAACGGCAACGTCGAAAAAACGTACTTTTGATGTATATGTGTCATCATATAAACGGTTGCTTATAAAATACAATGTACGAAACGGTAATTGTTTTTTTTAAAATATTTTGCGTATATCTAGGATACGTTTTACTTAAAAATATATCAATTTTGGCAAACAAATTACGGACAGATTTTTTGAAAATTTCGAGCGAATCTATTTTTTGTGGATAAATTTAGAAAATCAAATGTTATTTTTTCAGTCTCTTTTGCGCAGCATAAACGCAAAGTAATTCAGAGTAAATAACCATGTAGGACTTTTCAATCGTTTTATTTTGATGCCAATTCTATTGCTTTGCGTCAACAAATGATCTCTGTATAGTAAATATAAGACAAGATTTGTCTCCATACAACAGACGTAAAAAGGGCTCGACATGGTCATGTTTGCGACGTCATGGTAACGTTATGTTCATAAATAGCGTCAAAATATATAATATGAATCAGAAATATCGTCGAGTTTCAGTTGGTATATAGTATGCTTTCATCTTAAGACAAATTGTTTTAACATGAATAATGTAGTAGGATTATTAATCATGACCAGAGAATGACACCTATTGAAATTGAACCTTTGCATTCATTACATAATTGTAGAAATGGCAAGCCTTGAAAACGAATACTACCTTAGAGCAATATTGCTTCTAACAGAAGGTGGTTCTTACATTACAAAGAAACTGTTGTACAGAGAAGTTGACAAAAACGGAGGAGATCTAGATATGCTACTTAAAATATCTGAAGGACAATTAAGGCACCAGTTACATCCAAGGCAATGTAAGAAGCTTTTTCCAGGATATGGCACTACTGATGTTGAGAAATGGGATCTTCCGATGGTGATAAAAGTGGTAGAAGTCCTCTTTTACAAAAGTCTCAGTTTAGAGGAGAGAGGAAAATTACGGATTCTAACGAGCTACAGGAATGAGGTCTTAGCACACAGTAGCTCAGCATCGCTAGATGAGGCCAGGTACGATGATTTGCAAGAGCAGTTGGAAGATGTAATTACCAAGCTTGCTACTGGCTTTTGTAAGGATATCAAGGATAAATGCTCGGAGAACATTAAACAGTTTAAATCAGGACCATTAGATACTAAGTCTGCAATAGAGAACCAGCAAATGTTACAAGTGATTCAGGAAGTTCTGGCTGCATCGGAAGGTAATCCAACAATCTTATACTATATTGTCTTTTACATACCAATTATACCCGTGCAAAATGTATGATGATACAAATCGTAAGATCAAATGGTATTTTGTTACTGAAAGTTCACGAAATTGTTTATTTTAAATTATACATGCATTTACATTAAAATTTATTTGTCGTTACTATTGCTCAGTGATTCAAAAAACGAAACGTTCGAACAAGAAATTAAACGAAGATATCGCTAAAATATATTTAAATCTCCCAAACAGAGAGAGACACGAACGTCTAAGTAAATGACTAGTAACATGAAGTCTTAAAGAAAATAAACTTATGCGTTATCAAAGCCGTTTTTTTCTTGTTAAAGATTTAGAAAAGAGAGTGATGCAAGGCCTGAATGGACTCAACCAAAACGCATTGCAGAAGAAGATTAAAGGTAAAGATTCTAAAGAATTGAAGACACATACACATATTCTTCAAGTAATGAAGTAAGAAATGACGTTTCGTTTGACAGAAATTACTAACGTAAGAGTTTATTTGTCAATATATTAATTTTATTTATTATATAATTTATTTCAGTCGGTCTTCAAACAGTGCTGAAACTATCTGGGGCCTCAGCAGAAATGATTAATATTATGGAAAGCACACTCAACGACATTTTTAACGAAGCGGATGAAACAGCAGACAAGAAGGAAATAAAACAGACTGTTAAAAAGTTTCTTCAAATAATACGAAGCAAGGCTAACTTCAAATGTTCAACACTGAAATGTGTTTTACTGATGTTTGAGTGTACGACTTATGCTGATTTGCAATGGCTACTGGTGTACTTCAATAGTTCAGCATACCGACAAGAACTAAAAAAGATAGCAACATCACTAGAGACATGGTTTCATATAGATGAACATGTAGAGATTTCTTCAAATGTTACGCATGAATGTTTGCGAGATATTTTCAGAGAGTTAGGTATGTGCGTGTATTTTTATTCATACATGTACGTTGTCCTCTAAATGCTCTTCCGCATAATGTAAATGATATGACACTCAACTTAAACACAATGTTATGTGCACTAAGAGCTATTACATTAGTGGTTCATGATAGCAAAGAACAAGTCTTAAACATATTAGAGTATATTTGAAAATAGGTCATAGAAAGTAATTGACTGTGACAACTGAGGCAAGATCCTGCTTTCTGATTCTATTTACCAGAAAGGTATCATAAATGTTTCTTTATTACGCTGAGGTGCAGCCGTCTGTAGTTGCTGGATTCCTAACTGCTTATGTTATAGACTATTAAAAGATTTTGTATAAATACATGTATAAGACATAAATTTAAGAAAAATAACAAAGAATGAAAGAACAAATGAGAAAATTGGTAAAGGGAAGCAAATTTTTACGTCTTATGCTAATGAGAAAGAGACAGTGGTTTATTTCACTATTACATGTAATGGCTCATCCGATTATCGAATGCCCATGGCGTGCAGTTTTGGCCATCGCCTGTTGGTCTTGCAACGTGTGTCATCAACAGGATGCTTCTAACGACGTCTCGTTTGTTACTGTCGGGCCATCGTTATACCAGTCCTCCTATCAGGTTTTGGTCTTTGTATAATAAAAATTTTATAGAAATGTTTTCATGAGAAACTACTGTCCCGATTACGTGAATTATTTATAAAACAATTCCAACTGTATAGTGTGGTAGGTAACTCAAATTTCTGTTGTATCGTGAAGCAATGGCATTTTAGCTGATTTTCTCATAAGTCTTTACTGTCTTTATATCAAATTTGTAACAGCTTCTTTTCAGTTAATAATTGTCAGATTTGACAGTTTTCCCCAAGGTTTTATATCGATCTGACCTTCAAGAAAATAGCAATAATATGAGTCATATCAGCCACTTGAATTGCTGTCTACCTTGTATGATCACCTATAGATTTAATCAAATGAGTGTGTTACTTGTTGCAAAAGCTACTAAAAGCACGTTATTTTCCTCCGCCATAATTCACACAAAAATGATTTTTGAGAGACTTTCGACAATTGAGTCACTCGTCACTTTTTGTCGGCTTGTCAAACACATTGCCTTCAGGAAACGAGGCTTATGCTCTTTAGGATTTCATGTAGACTTGGAAAATATTCTCCTAATGCTTGTTCAGTTTAAAACTTCATTTCAGTGAACTACATATTAGATAATTATCTAAATCAATTTATATTTAATTTCAGATAAGGAGTATGATATAGAAGCATATTTGCTAAAGGAAGCTGAAGTTCAAATTCAGAGGAAAATAGATATATCACATAGAGAGACTATTGAGGCCGCTGAAAAGTCGAAGGGTTTGCAACTTGCCCTTGAATGCACTTCGCTTGAGGAATTGCGCCATGTCTGGAATTTATTCCAAGTAGGGGGTGCAACAGAACACCTTAACAAGATAGCTGATGCTCTATCGAAATATTTTACAGTGAATGTGTCATTAAAAGCACATCTTGATATTGACGAATTTAAAGCAGCCATTGAAGAAACAGGTAAAAAGTAAAACTTTATACAAGTGCTTATGTTTGATAAACGACATGGTATAACAGTAGTCCCATGAGCTGAAATAATTTTCATTTCATACGATATATCTATGATTATCTTAACAAATATTTTAACTGTAGCTTACTTACAATATTCCGAATTTCAAGAATCTTAAAAACATTCCGTGTTTGAAATCCAGCTTGATTTTTAATAATCAAATACGAGCCTGATCCTAGTATACTAGCAGTCCCCATTTTATAAAGTAAAGTAGATGTGTTATATGTATACTATAACAAATTTATTATTTTTGCAGTTGGTCATCCAGTGTTTGAAATACAGGAAGACATACAAACTGTAGACGCTTTAAAACGAAATCAGATATCTGATGGTAATTATTATGCTTGGAACAGAGTACAACACAAACTTGACATTTCAAGTACACAGTACATAAAAATAATTCGGATTTCAGACGGGCAGTGTATTTTGTCACTTCTTTCAAGATAAAGCATCTTTACTTTTTAAAACCAATCTATTTTTATTCATAATTATCATTATAAATTTGCAAAACAGTACGAAAGAAAAAGTAGTGCCGACGTATTATTCTTTGTCTGTCTCTTAAAAAGTACTGAAATGCAAGGCATTTGAAGTGCTATCGCATTTTTATTACATCAATGACTCATGATAGTTCGAAGGATTATAGTTTCTGTGTTGAAAAGAGTGTCAGTAGCTTGACTCGAAACTATGTTAACTATTTTGATTTATAGAAGCTTCTCCAGAAAATGACGGGACAGTCTCGAAGGAAACACGAGAAACCTTGAAAGGTTTGTATACAATGGTTACTGTCATACGGACAATTGTTTGCTAAAGAAATTATTTTAATTCATAGAAATATCCAAAACCTATTCAAGGAAAATACGGCATAAACACGAGATAGTTCTGTAAAGCTTGTAAAACTGTTTTACGTTTACAATTTCTTTTTTAGTATTTCCAAATATTAAATTCATATACATTTGTACCTTCTTTGAATGTCAAACATGCCATTTTCCCGCACTGTAAAGCTAATAATTTGCATATAATTTGTATACATTGGTATCTAAAACATTATGACAATTTATACTGTTTTAATTTCTAGCAACACCAGACAGTGATTGGAGAGGTCTAGTAGAAACACGATATTCGTTTCCTAAAGGTTTGCAAATATATATACATTTATACTTACTTTTCAGTATCAAATTCTTAAAATAACAAATTAAAAGGACATTATATTTCAGTACATTAAATTGTAAAAACTATTTCCATTTAAGGTAACTTGCCCTGGAACAAAATGGCCACCAGTGAAAACATGATGATATCACTAAAATGTAGTCTGGTGGTCTTTTGACATAATACACAATCAAATTACTGTTATATAAGCTTTTAGAACCTGTATTAGTGTGTTTTGTTGCAAATATTGTTAAAACATGTCTTTTCAGTTCTTGGGTTACTTACATGAAAAATGTCTCCTCCAGATACTCGACTAAAGACAATAGTGCTCTACCTTAAACCATAACTCAAGCATGTGGACTTCACAATTTAGTGATGTGTTATAAACTGTTGATGTGTAAGATTGAAAGAACAGCTCAACTATTTCTATGGTCGAGCATCTGGAGGAGACATTGAACTAGTAAATAAGTGCAGGTTTGAATAATTTCATCATTTGACTTTGTCAGGAAACTTGCACAAAAATTGGATATTTTTCATGTAAGTAACCCAAGAACTGAAATGACATGTTTTAACAATATTTGCAACAAAACACACTAATACAGGTTCTAAAAGCTTATATAACAGTAATTTGATTGTGTATTATGTCAAAAGACCACCAGACTACATTTTAGTGATATCATCATGTTTTCACTGGTGGCCATTTTGTTCCAGGGCAAGTTACCTTAAGTGCAAACTAGATGCCCACGTGCAACATGTCGAGCCCACCATATGTCAAAAGGGCTAACTCCTTACCAAGAAGAGATGGGTCAAAATACACCTAAATATTGGATGTAACATGCATGTTTTTTCTAAAGAAAAGTGGTCTCGATTATTCTCTACGGCCAGTAATAAAAAAGTTACAATATAAGCTATTTATAGTAAAACAAAGGGAAGTAATTCTAAAAACAAGGGAAGTCCATGGTGGTGAACATTTGTACAAAGTAACATCAAAATCCCTCCATGCATGAAGAAGAAATGCTCCAGACAAAGATATTCTTGACTTTGAACTTTAACCTCTAAGTGTGACCTTGACCTTACACCTAGGGACCTGGTTCTTGCGCATGACACTCCGTCTCATGATGGTGAACATTTGTGCCAAGTTAAATTAAAATCCCTCCATGCATGAAAAAGATATGCTCCGGACAAAGTCATTCTTGAATTTAACCTTTAACCTCCAAGTGTGACCTTGACCTTACACCTAGGGACCTGGTTCTTGTGCATGACACTCCGTCTCATGATGGTGAACATTTGTGCCAAGTAACATCAAAATCCCTCCATGCATGAAAAAGATATGGTCCGGACAAAATCGGACGGACGGACGCACGGACGCACGCACATACACCGAACCGCCAAAAGTGACGACTAAGTCGAGCTCACCGCAAGCGGACTCGACAAAAAACGGCTGTACTGTTCTGTAAACATTTATTGAGTATTAAGCACATTTTCAACATATAAACATTACTGTTGTGTGAAGTTCAGTTTTGTTCTGATATTTTAATCAGGTAAGACTAAGAATGTTTCTAGTTTTTTCTGCAGGTTTTGATACACATTTAAATTAGGATAAACTGATAAGAATTTGTTAGCAACATAGCTGTGCGACCGCCTGTTCATGTAGGAATTATTTGAAACTGCCTTGTTGGGTTAAAAATTGTTTTATGAAAAGGGATGCCACTGATTAAAATGTTTGTATCGATATATCGATTTAGAACTATCGGCGATACAGCGATATATCAATACATGGGCGTAAAAAAGACACTGACTACATATTCTACCAAATCTTTTGACTTTATTTGTACTAAACATATGGTTCTGGTCTATAATATATATCAACTCTTGCAATGCTGAAATAATTTTACCTATGAGACCACATTTCATTAAATTATCATTCTATTGAAAAACACGGAACTCTGGGTAGAGTGATTGTTTATATTCCGGTTGAGTGTTGCTGGAATTTTCGAACGTGAAACTGTACATCATTACACGGTAAAACATTATTCGATATACGATTTTTCAAAACGGCAATCGATATCGAATCGAAAGTGTTTTATCGTTGACATATTGATATCACTTGAATCCAGTACATCCCTAAATACTTTGTGAACAATTCTATTTCATTCCCCTAAACATGAACAATTTCTTTGAAATCAAAGAGTCAAAATCCTACAGAAACTTCAGATACTACTGCTAGCTTTTTACCTTTTTAAATGATATCAACCTTAAAAAAACTAATCATAATCGTAACGTTATTGTTCTTAAAGAACGAGAGTCTAAAATCACCAAGCCTCTACTCGCAAAAGAATTACATTTTCAGAAAATATGAGAAAATGCAGCAGACAAGATAATATACTGAGAACACCAACGCACTATTTAAGAAATAATATGTATCCATGTTTGGGTTATCGTAGAATAATCCGAGTTTGGAGTTTTTATGCGCAAGCATATATCACGAAGGCCGCAGGCCTGTGTGATATATTATTACGCATAAGAACGACAACCGAGAGTTATTCTACCATAAACCAAACTTCGATATTTATTATTTTGATTCTAACACGACTTTGAAACAAACTTTGAAGAAAAAGAGATAACTTTTTTCATTGAACGTATTTACACTTGCGTGCCACGCACCTAGATTTTGCCGTTGGAGTTACCTCCCGCGACACTGTAAATATGCTATTTCAATGTGACTTTCATTCATGAAAGATGTATACACGGTGCTCCAGTTTTTTTATCAAAAACATCATTAATAATCTAATTTTCAAGTAAATGTAACAGGAATTTCATTGATAGAAGTGTTTCGAATTCTCAAGGTACGCAATAACCATTCAAGTCACGAAACATATTAGTTACGTATATAGATAAATGACGTCACAGTTTATCTTGACTAATGACGTCACTGTAAACAAAACAATAACAAAACAGTAAATTAAGTCAGTAAAAATGGTGTCGTAACATTAATCAAGTTAACTGGACGTGTGACATCCATCGGATCCCTCCGTTTTGCTCCAAGTCATCCACAGTATGCCATGTAAGATTCACTATACGTCGGGTAAATTGAAGAGCCAAAACACGATGCGCGTACAGCGTCGTTCAAGGTCGTTTAATTGCAGAATTACCCAAATAGATTTTGTTCTACATGTATGTAGATTATTCGCTGGTCGTGATAGAATGTAGTTTACATGTATATGTTTCAACCGACTGTGTTATTATAACTTCACTCTTTAAAGTGGAATTATGCACATTTTTTTATTGTGTGTACAAAGGGTAGAGGAAATAATAGCTATTTACCCAATACACCAAACTATTCCTGCTACCAGTACGAAATAATACCTTTCCTAATTTTACTAATAATATTACTTTTCTTATTTTGACTGTGAGAGTCTATTTAAAAAAAAAGAACCGCATGCCGGAGTTGCTTCCCTTCCACTACACTGCCGAAATCACTACCAACAACAATAACACAGGGGAGATTACTGCGAAGAAAGGAACTATTATTCTATTAGTCAATTTTTGTATTTTTAAAGCACCAACTTCAAATACTAAAGCGGCATTATCATTAGTTTAACACATTTAAATGCACAGCAACCGAAAATTGCTTTTATAAAACTATCACCAAAATACATTTTGTGCAGTAAGATGCGCATAATGTCATTTTAAGAGGAAAGATGTTATAAGTCGATGACTCCTGTAAAGCACATTCAGTTTGATTCCATGAACCTTCTTTGACGGTCAAAATGTGCCATTTTTTGTGTTGAAAAGTAAATGAATTTCTGCAGACTTTGGCACTGCAAACATGAAGACAAATAATGTGTAGAAACATCCCCAGGTAGTGATGGGATAGAACAGATGGAAACATTTATTCTCAGCTAAAATACAAACATTTAAAATTTAGCTCATCGCATGTTGTTACAATTTTGAAGTTATTCCAGTACATGCGCTTTGATATGGTTCCAACATCAAAAGTGTATCACTTACACAATATTTTACCCTTAAGGGCCATTTTGTTACGTTGTGCACCTTATCCAGTTTTAGAAATTGGCATAAATTATAGCCGTCCTCGATTAGCCGACTTCATTTGAATAACTCTAGTACATTTTAGGTGGCAAACTAAAAATAGATATACTGTCTAGTGATGTATGCTACCCATACGGCATACCCATTTGATGCTTTTTTGAGCAGGCAACTTGTTTCCGTAGTTTTGCTGGGGTATAGTCGCACAGAATTTTAAAGCATTGTGCGAGTGATGCGGTCGGATCATTTAAAGACACAATTTTATGAAAGAGCAAAATCTAATGTATATTTACATTATTGTTTTATTCTTTCTATTTCTACGCCAGATAGTAAACAAATATGTACAAGCGAATGGACACATTTGTACCGGGTTTACATGTACATGATATATGCGTATGCAAATGTTATATCGCTTTCAAGTTGTTGGATACACATAATGAAGAACAGTATCTATAAATGTTCTACATGAACGAAACCATTATGGAATGACCTATATAGTATGAGCGGCTTATAATTTTCTTAGTTCAAGTTGTGTCATGGACTAATTTCCATACAATATATTATTGCTTATGTCGTAGTTCTGGCTTCCAAAACTCTAAATGCCGCTATTTTTATATTTTGTTTTTCGTCAGCTGCGGCTTTAGAGTTTTGGATCAGCCCTACTACGAATCCTTACCAGAATAACAGATCATGCAAATTTTCATCTAATGTACGTTAAGTAGGGAAATATGATCATGTTTGGGTCATATATTTATAAATTCATCTTTTCAAACCATTTACGGTGTTCTACAACCAAAGTTGACTACAAAAACATCGATTTTTCAAACCTACATCATTGTGTTTACATTTACAACGGACTTTCCAAATGCCTGCTCTCGCGAGATCTCGTATGATGCAATCGCACTCATTTTTCATGTAGTTCAGAACGCTTGATATTTTCCTTTTGTTTAGTGTTTAGATGATATAAAGAACGAGTGTAAATATACAATAGCATTTACCACTATGTTTTTTTATTTCAAAAGAAATTTACTTTATTTTCGACGCGGAACAGACCTTGAAAGTGTTCGCGCCAAAACGCACGTGTTCATGTAAATAAATAAACTGTCCCCGTGACCTCAATCGGAACCTTCGGCGATTTCCCGCAGAGATCCCTTTCTAAAGGTTCTTGGGAATTGTCACGTGATAATTGTCAAATCGGCAAGATGGCGGCCAATTGGTGAAAATTCTGACCTGTTCGAAACTTTCGTAAAGCTTTACGTTAAATAGATAAAATCTGATATTCAAATTTGGCAAATTAAAAAATTATGGTCTGATTAATAAAATTATTTATTGCTTACACTTATTGCTCATGAAATACTGAAATGCGAGCGTGTCAGATTCCTGGCACGATTATTGGTACGATTTCCCTACGGAGTAAGCTTCAGCGTACCCGTTCTGTCAAGCATATAAACCGGGTACGCTGAAGTTGTTTTAGCTACTTATGTCGCGTCCGTTGTTTATAACTAAATAACAGTCACCATACTTATTTAAAAGTTTTGTTTTATTCTCAGTTTAAATCAAACTGTCAAAGTCTACTGGAAGATGAAAATTCGAATAATACCATATCTTTATACTTTTCAAATATTATCAAACTTAAGAAAGACCACTAAACATACTCGCAACATTGATTGTTTCGTACGGAAGTCTGATAGCGCCAAGTCCCTATACAGTCAGGAAAATGGAATGAGAAAATTATGAGTAAACTTTCTAAATCAAACTAAATGAATGAAAATAGTATAAACATGTGCATGTATATTATGAGATCAATGATTTCTACTTTCGTTTTCGATAAGTCGCATTTTACTAACCTTTTAGGGCGCCGGTCGTTCATTCAACATATTTTAGGGAAACGAAGAACAACCATTTAACAGTCCATGCACAATTTGAAAAACAGAAACATGACACTAAAACAAAAATACTGAGTGCATACATGTACATGTAAACAACATCTGCTAACAAACAAAATGCATATAAAATAGGTCCTTAGTGGGGCAATCCTTCCTTCGGCTTCATTATTTGCATTAATAATGTACAGTTTACTTTATCAATGCAATGTTCAGTTGTCCAATACCTGAAACTTGAAGAATCAATTATGTGTCAATTTATTTCAAAACGCGTTCAAAACGGTAGCCACGCCTACTCATATTTTGCTTACGTTACACTACGAAGTAGTCACGTGATTATATCACCTGCTTGATATTAGACATGTTTTGGCGGATACCTGATGTGAGATTGGACATCGGTAAACGGACAAAACGAAGGGGTGTTCTCAAAATTATCTAAAACGCAGGGGTGTTCTCAAAATTATCTATTTGCATTATTTAAGGCCAATAAACAAAATCAGATGTTTCTGTTATTCATTACAATTATGTTTTTGAACTGTTTGTTTAACTGTTGTTTATAAATTCAAGACTATGTGCTATCTTGAAAATTTAACTTTCATCATTTTGCACAAAAAGTTGAAGGTTTGTCAGTAAAATAGGTCTCTGTATAAAAATAGGTACATATTGTTATTGTGTTAAAATTAACTTAAAGGTGATTCTTATGTAACAAAAATTGAGAAACAATTTTTGTAATGGGTGGGGGGTATGGATAAGTATACTGTGTATTTGTGCAAGAATTAAGACCAAACATGTAAAACGAATTAGAGAAAAACAAATATTTGTTACGTGTGTTGGTTGGGTCGAGGGAATATTTTTTGTAATAATCGAAGTGTGTTGGGTGGGGGGTTAGAGGTAGGTGTGGGAGAGGTAAAGGGGATACATCATGACCATGTTGTCTTAAGCAGTATAATGTGAAAGTATGATGAAGGACTCTCAAGAAATGGCAAAAGTATAGCCAAATTTATTTATCTTGACGGAATCTTAGTACCAAAATAGGGGCAGAACTTTGTCAAATGTGACCTTGACCTAAATATTCAAGCTGCATCACAACCCTGTTTTCATATTCAATATGATTTCAAAGTTTTTCGAATAAGAAATTGTATAAACAAATTTATAAGATCACCTATTCAAATAACTGAAGCTATAGGGCACTGTTTTACTATTCAATGTTCTTTTGTGTTATCAGCTATTCGAATAGGGAAAATAACGTATTTGTATCACCTATTAAAATAAATGATGTCACCTATTCAAAGAGAAATCGGGATTTTATCTATCCGAATTGGTCATATCACCTATCCGAAATGGTTACATGTCTTACTTGTTATATCACCCATCTGAATAGATGAGATCCCATATTTGAATATGAATGTGTGATATCACCCAGCTTGATCAGCTTGTACATTTAAACAATACATCTGTTTAGTGATATCATCCATTCGAATACTTAATGTGATGTAACCCATTCAAATAGGTGATATCACCTATTCAAAGGGAATACATGCTATCACCTATTCGAATAAATGCTATCACCTAAAAAAGATGTATTGTTTGAATGTTCTAGCTGGTGTTAGACAAACTTTACTACAGAAACTGTAGTTGGAATAATTTAATTTGTTTATATTGCACATGAATCTCTTGTGTTGTTTACTTTTTTTATTATAAAAAAGCGTTGAATTACATTACAGAAAGATATTATTTGTTTATTGGCCTTAATTGATATAATGAATCTTTTTGAGAACACCCCTGCGTTTTTTTCCGTCCTCCGATGTCCTACCTCACATCAGGTGTCCGCCAATACATGTCTGTTATCCAGTCACATTTTAATTCGTCATAGAAATTTAATGAATTATTGAAGGGAAATGTCGTTGGTCAAGGTTTTCGTGTAATTAATATTAATTAGCGTATTTAGAAAGGTCCAGTCCTAAAAGGCCAACTTTTTGTTTTCAAAATGAAAGTTGTCTCGATATAATGAGAGAAGTTTTAAGAGGCTGGATTGCATAGTCCTAAATATTTTCTAGGAAGAAATAAATCTCCTGCATGACATGATATCAAACATTTATTCACAGCTCTAGCTTTATTGTCGAGCTAGCAGACATGTCCGTCAAAAGAAAAATAATTAGGTAATTATCGTACTTCAAAGAAATAGTTAAAAAATTTACTGTTTTCTCTTGTAATATGTAACCAACATGCATTTACTGAAGTAAATACGCTAATCAACTCTAATTACACGTAAAACTTGACCAGCGACCATTCCTTTTAATAATTATTATCATTACTCGTATAATTCAAAAGTGGTCCGTTCTTGACCTACAAGTGGGCCGTTCTTGTACTAAATCGTGCAGACGACCAATCGTGAAGAACGTTTGCACGTTAGCCTAAACGTGTATTACATTGTATTTATATTATTGTTCAAAGATCGGTATAACTCTTTGTCCCTTGAAAATTTAAAGTTTGCAAGGCGTTTGAAGGGCTATTGCATTCTTCTTTTATCATTTTTATGACTCATGGTAGCATGAAGGATAATAGTTTCCGTATGGAAAAGCGGTTTGTTTGCATGTATTCAATAGTTTGACTCAAAACAATGTAAACTATTTTATTTTATAGATGCTTCCACTGTTAATGACGGGAAAAAATCGACGGATAGACGACATCATTCTTCGAAAGGTTCGTACACAATGGTTATAGTTAAACCTGCTTGTAGACACCAGCTCAGACAACGTTTGCGAAGTATTTGTTTTAATTCTTAAACTTATCCCAAGGACATAAAGGGAAATTATAAATAGAGTGTGTTCTTTAAAGAGTCGCTAAACTATCTGAACTACACTTAAATGCTTTTAAAAGTTTCTAAAAGTCATGATTCGTGTAAGGCACATTCAATTTGTTTTTCAGTTTCTGCTTTGAAGTTATGAATTGCTATTTTTTCTGTAACAAAAAGCTGATAATTTGCACTTCTGTAGACATTGGCTCGGGAAACAATGATGATAATGTTGATTGTTTAAATTTCCAGAACCACAACCAGGCAGTGATGGGAAAGGTCCAGCGGAAACACCAGATCATTCTTCTAAAGGTTTGCAAGTATATCTATACTTCTTTACATCTTAAATTATCTTTAAAAACCAGTGCATAGCGTTTTAACTCATTCGATTTCAAAAATATTTCAATTTATGTTTTGAAAATAAGAATGTTCTCTTATGTGCTCACTTATTGACTATTCAACGTATTCTCAACATATACAAATTACTGTTTTGTACAAGTCAGTGTAGTGTTCATAATTCATCAGGTAAAATTGAAGGTATATCCAGTTGAAACTTTTCTAAAAATGTCAATCAAAATTTGAAATGGGATAAGATATTGCCCACACGTATTCTGAAATCACATTTAGACGAACTTCTCCCTATTATCACTAAATTGGTGAATCTCTCATTGCAACACGGTGTTTTTCCAGTGAAATACAAACAAGCTATTGTTAGACCTTTTCTCAAAAGAGCAGGTCTTGAACTTGAGCTTTCCAACTATTGACCCGTGAGTAGCTTATCTTTGCTGTCAAAACGTTTTGAGAAAGCTGTTCTTTACATATCAAACAAACATGTAAATCCAAACAGTCTCTTGCCTAAGAACTAGTATGCATATAGGAAAAATCACTCGCGTGCATCTGTGCTGCTTCGCTTGGTTAATGATCTTCTCAGTCGTATGAAGAAACAGGAAGTCACTGCCCTTATTGCAATTGACTTAAGTGCGGCATTTGACACTGTCGACTACGACATTCTGCTAGATGTCCTAAATGCACAGTATGGTATCTGTGAAACAGCTCTTCAATGGGTACTTGTAAGCTTAATATCAACAATGCACATTCATCAGACCGCCAGCTTTAATGCAGCGTGCCCCAAGGCGGTTTTATTGGTCCGTGGCTCTATCTCACCTACGCTTAAACTCTTGTCGATGTCATTCCCAAATCCATATCAGTCTACGGTTTTGCTGATGACCTTATAGTAAATAAAAGCTTTCGCCCCACATAGCAAAGAATTGTTGAAAATAGTTCAGTTGTTCTAAAATTGCGATATTTTGTCAATTTATCTCTTCCCAACATACTTTACCCAACGAACTTTAGTAGCCACCATCCGCTACAAGGATGTCTTATCCGTAGATAGGTTCCAGCACTGCCGTCCATTTATTGCAGTTCTTTTGAAGAAAATACCTTTCTTTGCGGTACATGCAAATCGAAAACCGTTATAAAATGACTGTATGCCTATTTGCAAATATGTCGATTTTATATTTAAAATTATTTCAGATAGCTATGGCTTACTGGAAGTGCTAGTATTGAAATTTGACCTCAACATCCTTTTGTGATATCATCAATCACTCCATTACATTTCCCGCTAACAGAATTCTAAAACTCAAAGTATGATAGACATGCGACTGTGTTTATTCTGTCACAAATGATCTTTACATGGGTTGCAAAATATTGAAGACTACATTTATGCTAAATCTGTGAAACTTCTTCTTGGGACATGAGTTCGAGTCCTTGCACGGTCAAATCTTTTATCGCTAGGAATAAGGTTGTTTTTGCTTTAAATATCTTATAATCAAATGTTTCACGACATGTTTCGACGACAGAAGAGGATAAGCTATGACTCAATCATATATATTTCATTTACTAAAGAATACCCCCAATTCAAACAACAACATAGAAATGTAATAAATTTACATGTATATAATTACAATAACTGTAGCAGTACAGCTCCATTCGAATAGATCTGACAGCTGTCCTACCCTGTATGTTGTCTTATCTGTCCGCCTGTCAGGCCGTTCACCATGATGTGTATGAGCTTCATTACGTCAACATTCTTTTGCTTTATGTGTTATCGTCATATGAAAATATTGATGGTTTATTGAAAAAAAAAATTCTTCAATATCAGCAAAAAAGTAATTAAACTTCAAATTTTCATTCAACTATCCGACCAACACGTGCGGACAAAGCGACAGACATCCCAGGACTAAGTACTACATCCTGAATAGCGGTATAGATCCTTGTAATTTTATAATAAATTCTTTACCGCGTATTTGTATAAACGAATGATACGTCTTGTTGCATAGGGTCACTGGGGCGCTCTATACGAAAGGTACAAGGACCCCGATTACAGCTCCCCTTTGATTAGGGGAGCTGCATTCGTTGAAGTGCACCGGATCCCCGGGGAGCTATATTCGTCAATGTGTACCGAATACAGCTCACTGGGGAGCTGTATTCGAAAGGAGCTGTATCCGGTGTTGCACTTATTGTACAGTGGTTTTACGATTATCATACAGTAAACAATTTTGTGTTTGCTAATGACATACAGTGCATATCTTTAATGCATGTAAATATCGACAGTATTCTGACACATTCCTTACGTTTTAAACAGTTAGTAAGGCTGTTCCCCTTACATGAATGAATGATCGAACTGTAAACAACACTTCTGAGGCAAAGGACTCTCCATATCTTTCAATATTAAACCATTTTTATGACGAATGCTCTATGTTGCCACAATGTTTTGATTTCTTTTTCCAAATACATATACCGGTAGATATTTTGAATATAACCACGTCTGACAATACCCACATCAAATATAACTATTCTACGATACAAAACGTTAAATCACACTAACTATGCTGTCCCACTTCCTACTAAAAACTTGAAATAAAGTACACGGTAAACTCGAAAAAGTTATTGTATGCCTATTCGGTGGCGACTTCCGATTGGATACAGTCTGAGTTCGTACACTGTGATGATGTTTAATATAATTTTTGTTTCGCCTGAAGTTGATTGTTACTGAAAACGATAGTTAGTATCATGTTGAACACACGACAAACATTTAACGCCGTTTCTTTTAATTTCTCCAAGTGTCATTAAGTTTGCATTTTAAGTAACTATGTTCACGGAAAATGGCGGATGAAGTCTCCAGTAAGTGCCCAATTTTCGTACCTTTTCATTATTATTAGTTTCCACACACATTTATGATATTCAAGACATGCCCTATACCCTTGCCATTAAAATTCCGCGTACGTTGGTTCCTTTCCGTCCGCTGAAGAATGCACAGATTGCTGGGAATGCATTCAAACGTACAATGTAACTGTGGAAAATAATTCTGGCGAGCTAAAACTCACGGGAAGACTAGCATTTTACCCCAAAAAATGCATCAACACTTATCATGTGACATGCTTTTTAACATAGATAAATAGACAATGTTATTGTAATATCGTATTGGTGTGCGCATATTTCATTTCTTGAAATTTAAGGAATTATCACAATTTTTATTAAAATGCTAGATTAAACGTGAATCAATTTTTGTCTAGACTACACGGGACGCGGAAATGCTATACTACACAGATGGAAATATGTTGTACTCTTTTCTACATTCTGTGCATTTTATTCCTATTTACATATTGGTTTTTAATAGTTTGGGTTGTGATATAGTAGTGATTCCTTAAGTACCAAAGTTGCAAATAGTTCCGGCAGTACAAGACGACACCGGTCACGATATAGTTCCGACAACATTATCCCATTCTGCAAAAATGTGATAATCATAGGAATAAAAAATATGATGATCAAACTAATCTTACAATATTCATCTACAAAACAAACGAAGTTTTAAACGAAGTGTTCTACATAGTCATATCGAAATTTGTATAGAAATACGCAACGAAATATCATAACATGAGGTGACCCGATGAACTGGCGACTAACAGTCAGAAAGCGGAAAGCGTCCGCGCTTAAAAAGTAGTCTGATATTTATGAATCCGTGGCGACAAGAAAACGAATTGGCTAGAATTTAGAAACCGACAAAATATAAGAACAATTCGAAATCTTAATAAACACATGCTCCAAACGTGATAGTAATAGCGTTGATAATAATTATGGTTATATAGCGCGCAAAATTCACAAATTGGAAATCATGTGACCATAACAACTAATCCAGGGATGAAGCTATTCATAACAGTTTAAACACACGTGAATATCTCTTTAAGTCTTGCTGTCTTTTACTTTATGCACGATTTTGTGTTGTAGATGGTGTTGATACCGTTTGAAAATTATCTGTAGCTTTAATTTATTCGATTGTGAGACAAATGTAAGTTTGACGAATGTAGGACAATCTTATGCACATGCAGTGACGATGGATTCTTTGTCGGACACGATGTGCTTTTTGGGAATTGTTACTCGAGTAAATAGAGTACGCTTTGCACATGCGCTCTATCTCTGATATATCCAACCCATGCAATCCCAGGTGCGCACGAGTTGACCAGAATACATTCTCTTCTTACTCGAGTAACCCGAGTAACTTATTCCAAAATGCCAAATATGTTCTGGTCAACTCGTGGGAAACTGGGAGTTACATGGGTTGGGTAGATCAGAGGTGCATGCGCAAAGCTTACCCGAGTTACTCGAGTAACATTTCCGAAAAAGCCCCCAAAAATATTAGACTTCATGTTTAATGCCTATGACGATGACTTTATATGAATGAAATTAATCGGCTATTTTTATGTGCAGCGAGCGCTACCTACCTGTGATATTTACTCAATTAAATGGTATATAGTCATGACATGATTATCTCCCATTGATGCTCCTCCGCCATTTGTACGAACACGATAACGCAAAAAGATCGGCGTACTCTTCGTGTCTAGGTTTATTTATATTGTAAGTATTTTGATAAATTAGAAGCTTGTTTACTTTAGAATAACGACTTTAGTTAAACATGTTGAGTTGTTAACTTATTTTTTTTAAAATAAATGTATGTTTGAAAACAATACAATGGTTTCTTACTGAAAATGTTTGAAACAGCCGTGTTTATAAGAACATCATTCTTTCTTTTCATTGAATGTATTTTTTTAATTATGTTTTTTATAAGCCGATACAATTTTCTAAGCATGTTTATTCCCAATTCAATCTTTAGATGGTACACTGCGTCACACTTTAAATAATGTCAACTGTATACATATATATGATACTGGACTGGATAATATTTCAACAATATGCTCGACTTTTTCTAGCAAGACACTCAGCAACAACACTTACGCGGTGTTACAGGTCTTACCAACAACATATTTGTCCTTATTTTGGGCCTATACATTCTATCTGCCCGCTGCAGTAACAAAAGAATTATGCGTATCGCTTTAGTAACAGCAAAATCTTTAAAAAAATTGAATTATATACATGTTTTGAAATAATAGCTTTCTCTGACCTGATAATGTCCAACTACTTAGTTTTATTAAGAAAAATTAGTTTGCCGCTTTGCCGATGGTGTTCCAGATTTGTCCGATTGAGGATACGAATGCCTTGCCGGTTGGTATCCGTCGTATAGGCATGACTACTGCAAATCGCAGGTGTTCCTCCGCGGTCAAATGTAGTCCCAATTGATATAATATAGTGCCATATTCCTCCGTGTTTAAAAGCCATTTTCATCTAAGATTTTGTTTGTTTGATCCTCAATCGTTTGCGGGTAACTTTAATCCGTATCAATTTACAAGTTTCTATGACTAGATCTTAAGTGTCAGGTGAAACGTTGCTTGTATGCCAATTAACAGATATATGTTGTTAACACCTCATGTTCTAGTCATGATTGTGACGAGGACTTTCTTGCACCATAGCTAATATCCTATTTTGCTCTAATTTGTGTTGGTATAGGGATATATCTTCGATACAAGAGTAGTTTTGCTGGAAATCACGATAAAAAGTAGATGTACTTAATCGATTCTATAATAAAAACAATATAAACTGCATTTGTAGGATTACAATCTCAAACTTTGTCACACCGGATACACGGTGTTGCTATGACTCGTATGTTGTCAAAAAGAAAATATCGCTTCAAATTTCCATACATGACGGCGATGACGTGAAACAACAGGCGAGTTACAGTACATGCTTTTAGTGCAAACCTTTTTGTTATAATTTTGCTTTTGAAGGGCTGAAAAGGATGTGCACGACTATAAAATATAATCATACAGCGTTTCGGAAGTTATATTAAAATAAAACCTATTACTGATAGAAGGTCATGGATTCGAGTTACACGACCGACCTAATTAATACTATGAGAGAAAATGCCGCAACTATTGGCACTTCTGTTGAGCCTCTGTACTACTTAGAATACCATAGTGCTGAAATCTGAGAGAAAACATTGCAGTACGGTATTTCCAGTCTTGTTATTGTCCTACTAGTAAGGTTATTATACTGATATATTTTAAAAATAATATACGTTATAATGCTAGATATGTCCCCATTTTTTCTACGTCATATCCATGCGGTTTTGATGAGCCTTCGATGATAACGGTACACATATACATTTGATCTTACAGACACAAAGACGTGAATACACAATTCCTATATAAAAACACTGCACATATATCAGTATACAGACTAAATATCCGAAATGTCAAAGAATATCAACTACACCCGACAATAAAACCAGATGAATTAATGTTAATTCATGATGTTCCTTTCAGCGTCAATGAGTACTTTGTTATGATTTGTAATGTTCTGAATACTGCAAAATAGTATTTAAATATGATGTGTGATGAAGTGAGTGTGGGTATTTTTGCATGCCTACAAGCGGACCATGGCTCTCTTGTACCTGTTTCTTTCTATTCTATGCTTGTTTATTGATAAAGACTCAAACTAAGGATAGTCTTGTTAGACACAAAAGATTGAAATCATAATACAAATATAGCTGTACTCAAGCGATTGTATATAGAAAAAAGAAGAAACTGTATAGAATTTGAACATATTGACTGCGATTGTGCTAAACGTATACCGGTAAACACCAGAAACCAGCTAGGCATGGGTGAAATCCGGCGCACCATCGGCAAAGCGGGAACCAAGCAAAACATTACTAAAAATAGATATTTTGGAAATAATCAGAACAGAGAAAACTATTTATAAGAAAAACATCATCAAATAAGTAAATACATCTTAGTCACATCGCCTACAAAAATGTATCATTAAGAATACTAGAAAATAGATAATAACATTCAACCACCGCTTAAAGTGCACTTTAAAACATTCGACAACACTTGAGAGCATTATACATGCATACAACTAGTAAACATTGGTCTAAACTACGGTTAAGTTGTAAAATAAAGTGCGGTGTTTTGTTCTGGAAAATGAAAAGTGCTGAACTCTCCGCCTTATATGCTATCCAAATATATCCATTAATAGTAAGTTTAAAGAGCATTGCTTATCTTGTCGTTTTATGCAATTGTTGTTTTTAGAGTGATAAATATATGTGTTTGGCCATTAATTATGTAGTTTAGATTCAATGCATACTGGATGTGACAGAAAATGATTCGAAGCAAGTAATGGATAGAACCTTGCGGTACACATTACCAAAAAGATAACAAAACGTAAACGAAAGCAAAGTACACTATAGGTCATTGATTTTGAAATATATGCCAATGAACACAGCGTCCCCCTACTTGCTACAAGTAATTTCAAAATCTGCGTTCAAATTTCATATATAAACTCCTTGCGATATGATCACTGATAGTTATATAATAGGTAAGTACTCCAATAGTTACTCAAAAGACAAACTGTAGAGAAGAATTATATGTATTGGCACAGCACAAGATGTTTTCATTAAGAATAAAATCATTTATGATCGTTATTTGCTTGTATGATGACACTCATGACAATTTAGCAATCAATTATATGCAATTAAATTAGCTTGATGAAACCGCTACCTATATTGAGCACAAAGTTAAGTTTGACGAAACTATATTTTGGCCAAGCTACTACCTTCCGTTATAGTGTGCCTTATAAAGTACAAATATTTAGAGTTAGAATAATTGCACATCAGTATTGTAAAAATAACTACTTAAGAAAAGATTCATACATTAAATAAAAACTCTTATATGTACAGACGTGGCAGAATATTTCGGTTACTCAATTGTTATGCTTTATACTCAGTACACAATAAAATCAATACTCCAGTACACCAACAAGAAAAATGAACAATACCAAGTATACTAACACGAGTTGTTTTTTATCAACATTTTGTCCCAGAAATAACGTTTGTTAATAAAATCTTGAACACGTATGCCTGGTACTAGTGCAAATAAATAGCTGGATTAAGATTATTCACATCTCAGCACATTTGCGAAATAAAAGGGTAGACTTTCAACGGTCGATATTTCCGAGTGAGCAAACCACCTTTATTGAGGTATTTTAAAAATACGAACATCTTTTAAACGCCGGCAATACACTGGACTCGGATAGTCACCGTAGTATCTAAAAACCTATTCATATACAAAATAATGAGCAACCCGGTGAATATCTTTAACATACCTATGCTGTTAAATTTTGTCGCGAAAACTAATTACCTGTGCTCAATTTCGAGCCAATTTCTGGTGGTCGTTCATCCGCAGTGGGGATCTGGATTTTTTTCTATTAATTTGATATGCATTCGACTAGTATATTGATATATTTACCAGTTTACTATAGCTTGTTTACCTTCGAGAGAGAACATGCTAATGAAACTATTGAAGGAGTACCGGCCTCAGAGTCAAACAGTGCTGGTGTTTTAAAATCTTACAATGAGAGAAATTGCGCAGTGTGTGCATTTTGTTTGGCTTTTTTTGCAGGAAGATGTATAGTTCAACATTTAAGGCCATAGCAACCAACAGCTGGAAATCAATGAAACCTATCAGAAGTAATTGATATTGTGCGACAGTATTTACCTGGCACTCATTAATCTTCGCCAATATCTTCGTGTACGTTCGGGTACACACGTGTTTTCGTTGTTTCAATTGATTATCATATCGAACAAATACATTTAACCGACATAAGTTCACACCGCAAAGACAGTGGCGTAGTGGTAAGATGCCTAAATTGTATACATGATTCCATGAGTTCGAATCCTCCACATATATTTTTAATTTTTATAGGAGTATGTTTTTTTTTAATTTAATTTGTGACAATGTCTTATGCACCGTTTTCGCTTAAACATATTATATGATTTCTGTTTTTTTTTATTATTGTTGGTTATCTTTGTTTTCTGTTTTTTATGTATTAATACTTATCATTGGTATTCATTTCATTTCAGGAATTGCATAAAATAACATCATCCGTTGAATGAATGTTTTTCCGTCTGTCCCTGGGTTCTCTTCGAAATCCTTCGAGATATTAACCGAGGCAATCTTATCTTTACAGCATAGCTGTTTTGATGATTTGCTCGTCGACATTTTAAGTTCTATATACAAATGTATGTAGGACGACGGAGAAAGAATGCTCAAATAGTAATTTAAAAATCTTGAAACCCCGTGATGAACAAAGACAATAGTGAATACATTTAATGAAACGAAACTATTAAAAAAGTTAAACAAAAACCAACAAGCAGGACTCGAACCTGCATACGCTGGATTGGTAGTCAAATGCCTGAGCCACTACACCATTGCGGACTTCGATATTTGGTGCAGTTCGAAATTGATATTTTATATCAATCGCTTGTATTATATTTTCATCCGAAAATTACCGAACACAGACGAAATATTCATGAGTGCCAGTTCAATATTGTCGCATAATATCAAGTCTATTTGTGCATATCGTTTATCTGTTGTTATATGATAATTTTTCATAGAATACGGTCCTTTGATTTTTGTCCGCGGTATTTGTCATCAACCATAGGCCGGAAATCAATTTAACTTCAGGAGTGATTGATACCATTACTATGAGTAGAAGTAGTCGGTTTGTTGCGCTATGATAAGTTTCCTTTGAGAAACGACCCTTTGATTTCTTCAGCAAATATTGTCGGCAAAGAATTGTAGAGGTGTTGAAGTCTACTATGACAATTTTATTATTTTTGCAGTTGGTCATCAAGTGTTTGAAGTGCACGAAGACAAACGAAATAAAGACGCTTTACGAGAACGACCTATATTTGGAGGTAATTATTAAGAACAGAGTACAACACATAAATCATATAATATGCAGTACGTACATAGTACATAACAATAGTTCGGCTTTGAGACTGACAGTGTATTTTGTCACTTCTTTCTAGAAGAGACACCTTTACTTGTTAAGACCAATCTGTTATTACTTTTTAATAGTATTACAAATTCACAATACATTTCGAAAGAAAAAGTAGTGCAGACGTCGAATATATTATTATTTGTCTCTTGAAAATCTAACGGTTTTCAAGGTATTTGAAGTGCTATTGCGTTTGTCTTTTATCATTTTCTATGACTCATGCTAGCTCGAAGGATTTTAGTTACTGAGTGGAAAAGAAGTTTCTTTGCATGTCAGTAGTTTGACATAAAACAATGTAAACTGTTCTAATTTATGGAAGCTTCCCCAGACAATGATGGGACAGTCACAACGGAATCGCGAGCTTCTTATTTCAAAGGTTTGTTTACAACGGTTGCAGTCTTACTTGCCAGTAGACACCAGCTCAGACAAATGCTTACGAATAATTTGTTTTAATTC
This sequence comes from Saxidomus purpurata, assembly GCA_022818135.1. Taxonomy (NCBI): domain Eukaryota; kingdom Metazoa; phylum Mollusca; class Bivalvia; order Venerida; family Veneridae; genus Saxidomus; species Saxidomus purpurata. Next base: position 11,207,513 of record JAFMSR010000001.1, on the reverse strand, counting down.
ATAGTAATATCCTACGTTTATGATGGGTAAATACAGACAGAAACACGAGTGCGTGTTTAAGACTTGTAAAGCAATATGTTCTATGATAACTTGCTTTTAGTATTGCCAATTATTATGACTTATGTTAAGCACGTCAATCAATTTGATTCCATGTACCTTCTTTGGTTATCAACATATACCACTTTTTCTGTATTTAAAAGCTAATCATTTGCATTTTTGTATACGTTGGCACGGAATAAGTAATGACAATGTAAACTGTTTTAATTTCTAGAAACACAACCAGGCAGTGATGAGATAAGACCAGTGAAAACACGAGATCCTTTTCCTAAAGGTTTGCAGAAATAAATACATTAATATATTTCCTTTCCTAAAAAAACCCTAAAAATAAAACATAATAAGTTCTTGCATTTTTATCACAATTGAGTTTAAAAGAATTTCCTGGCGCAATTGTAAAAAAGGCTGTACTATTCTGTACACATTTATTGCCTATTACACTCCATAGCAGTAGATATACATTATTCTTGTGTAAAGTTCAGTATACTGTTATCAATTAAACAGGATAAAATGGATAATTTGCTGTGAAATTGCGGTTAAAAACTCCTTCGCAAGTGTCAATCTCTTGTTTTACTGGCCCTGGATTTTATAAGGTCTGATTACAATTGAAATTATATATTTAGATTTGATAGAGTAAAACTCATGTGATATTTAATTTTATGGATATGAAGACATAATTACTGGTCCCTACACAGTCATATCTACTCGCAAAAGAATGGAATGAGATACTAGTAATTAAGAGAAACAACAGTCAAGATAAACACTGCTTAGTAACAGCTTGAGTAGTAACAATGTAGCGACAACGCCAACAGTATGTTAGTGTTGAAACTGGCTTACTACATGTAACTACACTCTTTAACTACACTTTTTATTATCGACGTTCTGTAGCCATATTTACCGGCTACCTATAGCTGGTTTAGTTTCTAGAGATGCCGGCCAAAGTGTAAAATGTGTCTGGTGTTTTAAAATTGTATGTGACAGTGAGAGAAAATACGCATTACATTCATTGTGTTTGGCTTTTCTTAGTAGGAAGATGCATAGTTCAACATTTAAGATTATTTAAACATGAATAAGGAGGCTGTATGACAGATATCTTGTACCTTTAAGGCGGTAATAGGATGATGAGACAGCTTAAAAACCGTCTATTCTCGGGTTTTGTATGATATAGATCAAAAGGATCAAATTGACCAATGGCGTCACTGCAAAATTGTCTGTAAATACAAGTAAAAGTCTGTATTCATTATATACAACGTTGACCAAAATATACTCAACACTTCAAAATGAACCGTTTGGCTTTGTTTTTTTAAACATAAGAAAATTTATAGAAAACGGTGAAAAAGATAGCAGTAGCAAAGTCGTAAAGTTGGCAGTAGCAGTAGCACAAACGTGGAGTTAGCAGCAGCAGTATATGGCCGAAGAAAAGTTGTGAGTTTGGCAGTATCAGTAGCAATCAGCAGCAATAGCTGTAGTTCGCAGTAGCAAAAGCTAGCAGAAGCAATATAGAAACCGTGAAGTAAGCAGTAGAGTTAGCAAAAACGTGAAGTCGGCAGCATCAACAGCTGACAGTAGCGCTAGCATAAACGTGAAGATTGCAGTAACATAACTGTGATGTTAACAGTAACAGTAGTAAGCACTAGCAGTAGCATAACTGTGATGATGACAATAACAGTAGTTAGCACTAGCAGTAGCATAACTGTGATGTTGACATTAACAGTAGTTAGCACTAGCAGTAGCATAACTGTGATGTTAACAGTAAAAGTAATTAGCACTAGCAGTAGCATAACTGTGATGTTGACATTAACAGTAGTTAGCACTAGCAGTAGCATAACTGTGATGTTGACAGTAACAGTAGTTAGCACTAGCAGTAGCATAACTGTGATGTTAACAGTAACAGTAGTTAGCACTAGCAGTAGCATAACTGTGATGTTGACATTAACAGTAGTTAGCACTAGCAGTAACATAACTGTGATGTTGAAAGTAACAGTAATTAGCACTAGCAGTAGCATAACTGTGATGTTGACAGTAACAGTAGTTAGCACTAGCAGTAGCATAATTGTGGTGTTGAAAGTAACAGTAGTTAGCACTAGCAGTAGCAAAATTCATGAAGTTGGCAGGAGCAGTAGTAAGCAGAAGCAGTAGCAAGAGCGTGACGTTAACAGTAGCTTTAGCTGTAGTTGGCAGTAGTTGTAACAAAAACGGGAAAACTGGATTAGCAGTAGGTGGCGCGGAAGTTAAAGTGTTGGCAGTAGGAGTAGTTAGCAGTAGCAAAATTCGTGAAGCTGGCAGTAGTAAACATATGACGTTTGCAGTAGCTGTAGCAGTAGTTGGCAGTAGCGGTGGTAAGAACGTAAAGTTGGCAGTAGCAAACACATGACGTTTACAGTAGGAGTAGATGTCTGTATCAATAGCAGTAGTTAGCAGAAGCAGTATGAAAATCATGAAGCTGGCAGTAACAGTTGAATTTACAAAGCTTGAATTTTAAAGTATTAATATATGTTCGAAATATCTTTTTGCGTATCAATGAAATCTTAGTATGTGTGCAATAAATTTGGATAATGTTTCCAAAACTACAGCTGTTTAAAGGTATTCCGTCTCAAAATGATTATGAAATAATATTTTGAATGAAATTATTGTAAGTGACAAAATGCTCTAATGAGTTCTTTTAGGATTTTCTGTCGCAGTGAAGTTGACATTTGCAAAAGTAACACTAGCTTCATGTAACAGTTTGCAAAAGTTGTTGAAAATGATTTCTTAGATTATACAATCAGATAGGGATATTGTCAATGCCGTTGAAATTCATCAAAAAGGCACATATACTTATTCTGCCTAGTTGACTAGATGTTAGATGAAAATCACAACAACAGCCAAGCAAGTACATTGTACGCATAGTACGAACATAATTATCTTTGCAACAACTACTGCCATCTACTGCTACTGCCAACTTCACGTTTTTGTAAAAGCTACTGCTAACTACTGAAAGTGCCATATTCACAATTTTGCCACTGCCAACTTCACATTTTGCTACTGCTTCTGCAAGCGAGCGCTATTGCCAACTTCAGGTTTTTGCTTCTGCTATTTCGAGCTACTGCTACTGACAAATTCTCGTATCTGGTACTGCTACAGCACACTTCATAATTTTGCTGCTGCTACTACCAGCTACTGTAACTGCCAACATCACGATTTGCTCTTGCTTCTGCTAGCTACTGTTATAACCAACTTTATGATTTTGCTGATTCTACTGCCAGCTACTGCTACTGTTATCTTCATGTTTTTGCAACTGCTACTGCTAGGTACTGCTACTGCCATCTTTACGTTTTTGCTACCGCTACTGCCATCTTCATGGTATGCTACTGCTAATGCCAGCTGCTGCTACTGCCAAATTTGCGTTTTGCTACTGCTTCTGTCAGCTTAACGTGTTTACTCCTGATACAGTCAGCTACTGCTACTACCAACTTAACAATATGCTACTGCTTGCTACTGTCAATTTCACAATTTTACTACTGCTGCTGCCAGCTACTGGTACTGATAATTACGTACCGATGATATATACAGATAACATACATGTTGAGAGAAACACGTGTTTGGCGATCACTTTATGAAAAAACGAATTTTATTTCATTTATCTTGATTGCATTTCGTAATACAACTAGCATGTTCTCTTACCTTGTACTTATCGTTTTCGCGACAAAACAAATCACGATATCAATCGATTATCAGAGAACACTATGTTTTTCAGAATTTGCCTTTGGAAAAACATTGTGTACGAGATCGGAAAACTATGCTTATATGCTTCCGAAAGTTTGACACAGAATAACATGTCAATGTTAAACACCCTTACTTTGCTAATTTTGTGTGAAATCCATGTATTTCGAGTCTCTTTTACCGTTGAATCCGCTGAATTCAACTTGCATTACTTGAGCAAGCATCGATGTCTGAAAAGCATACGGCTACGGTCATGCAGGACATACATTGGCATCCCATTAGAGTACCGGTTTATTCGGAATATTGGAACAACAGAATACACGAATCTGTTATACTCACGTGGGTTTCAGTTTTAAAATCAGTCATGTTTTGTTGGAGCCTTGTCGTTACGTTAGTCGAAGTACCATCGTTTAATTGGAGCCGGTGCATTTTGCCGATACAGCAGAGGGTGATAGGGTTTGTTTGCAACATAGCGTTCTTGGGTTTTCCTTGGTTAATTCCGTCATTGGGAGGTTAAACTGCTATTGTGTGATTAAAATTGTATTGTGAGGTTAGAATCAAAGTAAGATCAAAGGTTTAACCTCACAAAGTCCGCTTCGTGTATATTTCCGTCCGTCTGTCTGTCTGTCTGACCGTCAGAAACAGATTTCGATCAATAACTGAAGGACGATTGGTTCTAACATAAATAATAAGGCAGATTTATTACTCATGACCAGTGAATAACACCTAATGTTTAATCGTCAATGAATTCTGAGCCTTTGTATTCATTAAAATATTGCAGAAACGGCAAGTACTGAAAACGAATACTACCTTAGAGCAATAATACTTCTGTCAGAAGGTGGCTCCTACATTTCAAAGAAAGTGTTGTACAGAGAAGTTGACAAATATGGAGGAAACCTAAATATCCTACTTAAACCATTTGAAAGAAAATTAAGGCACCAGTTACATAAAAGGCAATGCGAGAAGCTTTTCCCGCTACTAGGTGAGACGGATGTACAAAGATGGGATCTTCAGATGGTGATCTTGGTTGTGATGACCCTCTTCCGCAAATCTCTCAGTCTAGAGGAGAAAGACAAATTACAGCTTTTGTTGTTCAGCAGGCACGAAATACTGGCACATTGTAGTTCAGCATTACTAGACGAGAATGAGTATAATGAATTACATGATGATCTAAAAGACGCAATACTCACACTTGCTTCCGGGTTTGCCGGAGACGTAAAGGATAAATGTTCGGATTATATTTCAAAGTATGAATCAGTGCCATTAGATATCAAGTCTGCAATAGAGACCATACGAATGTCACAGGAAGAGAAATTGTGATTACATATAAAATCAAAGTCATATGAAAATGGACAAAACTTCAAACGGAAACGTGCTGGTTCAAAAATTTAATTGTGCAAAACGTCCTGAGATTGGTTATAACAATGTAAAAAAAAACAATGTACGACTTCATGACGATAATGCACAATGACATACTTCTAACATTGTGGATGATTATCAAAACAAAACTATAATTTCATTTCATCATATTCCCCAGATTTGGTGCCCTTTGACTCTTTTCGCTTTGTTTTGAATGTCGCTTGGCACGAATATTGCTTAGGACATGAACTTTGAAAAGTTATATTTCAGTATCTTAGGGGTATGTCAAAATCAGCCAACAAGTTATTGTTTAAGAAATTGATCCATATGTTAATGCTTTACATAGGATATTTTGGTGATACACAATAGTTGTTTATATATCTGAAAATTCTGTCTTATGTACATTTAAACTATAAACTAAGTTGAACGCTTCAGTGCTAACAATAAAGTATCTAAACTTCACATTACAATAACCTGTCGTTAGAGGTTTAGCCTCAGAAAATCTGACGACTGTTGACTGTGGACTTTGTTTAGTTAACAATAGATTACTAGTATGTCTTTAGGTTTTAGTTATAAGCATACAATGTATTACGTGTATCTAATTGCCGTGTGAAGAGGGAGATAAAGCCGGTTTATAAGAAAGATACATAGTTTGCGTCTGTATCATTGTAAATGTTAGTCTTGATATGTGTGATGTCTATGAAATGGTCTTCGGACATTAGCGCTGATGTATTGGCAATGAATAATTCAACATGTAGACACATTTTCTACCGTTTTAATGGTTTAAGGGAGTCTGCACGTGACAAAACAGTACAACACGCCTGATAATCCTGCTAATAGTACATGTATTATGAAATAGAGATTATCAACGTATTGCTTTCAATAGTATATATTTGATGGTTTTGTCATTAACTGGTTTTAAAATTGGTTATTGGATAAAATAATAATAATGCATTAGACTATTGGAACGAAGCTGATATATATAACAGTGTTTCCAGGGCATTTAAAAAAAACAGCATTAATATAACATGACAGAACAAAAAAGCACAAAATAGAAGTACACATATCAATATTAAACGTTTCAAGTCATGAAAGTTTTACTTAAAGTATATCATATTGGCATACATCTTCTACACCAGTTTTGTCAACCGGGTTGAAAATGCTGTTTTTTGTTAATTTATATCATGGCGCGAATCAAGTAATGTTCCTCTAGTATTAGTTCTATTACAGTTCAGCAGAAAATTCATTTCATCTTCGTCTGTGTTGCAAACCACGTACAGTGTTTCAGAGTGTGGTGTTATACGTCTCGTGTCTTTGCCTTTTTCAATTTGTAATTTATGGTGCCGTTAACTGCTTTGTAACTGATACTATGTAAATGTCTTGTTGTAACTGAAATATGTCATATACCTTAGTAAAGAAGTTAAGTTTATCTGCCTTAGAGATTCGTAGATGTTGAATGTTATTTAACATATCAAGTTATTTTTTATCATTTATAACATATATAAAAAGGCAAGATACTAAATAATAGAAAAATAACTGTGCCTAAGCATTGGCTCTGTTAGATTTTTCCAACTTCGGTTAATTTTTGACGTATGATCTGACTTTCCCGGGGCTTTCTATTTTGTAAGAGCATTTGTACTTAATAGACCCTTATTTGATATGTGTAAAATGAAACGCTTTACATGGCTAAAATATTAAACGCGTTATATTTGGAAATGCATTGAGCTTAACAATATTAATTTTGCTATGTCTAAGTACATACACTTTTCTTGTAACAATTTGTATGTCTGACTTTCATGGCTATTTTGTTACAATTGATATAAACGTTAAGCTTTTATGTTTTCAAGAAAATTATGTATTTGTTATTACCATTTACACCTATTTGAATATTTCTTTCTATGTACACAAACATTTGATTCTCATATTGTATCATTTCTCAATATTTGATACGATTTTACTCTTGAAAGAGCAGAGGAGGGCTATAGTTTAGAATTTGCAGAACAACCACACAGGATTTCATGTTTGCCTAATTTATACAAGCCAGGACTATTTTTCTCTTTTTTGACAGATTTTTAGTCATATAATTTGTCAATTTGTCTCTTCATCTATCAACAGCATAAAACCCGAAGATTCTTTCAAACGTAAACATCCCATTATGATATCTATTTTTTGATAAAGAACACTATCTGGTATATAGTTTTAATGTATTGCACTCGGTGTAACTTACAATACTGTCAATAACATTGAATTTATGGTTATATCATTAACTTGTTTGTAATTGGTTACATGTATCTGATATAATAATGGATTGGTTCTCGAAAATTGTAATGTATATAAAATGACAAGCTACTACATATTTCATATATACTAATTTAGTTATTCTCGGTGACGAAACAAGTTCTTACAACTTAGATTAATCGCTCTCGAGACTCATTCCAGATGGAATCAACCTCGATAAGAGAGAGGCAATGTGGAATCATTTCAGTGACACTACCGACGTGGTTATGGTAGGGATCGAACGTAAACATAAGTGTGCCTCAGTCTTGATTGTACATGTATTATATTTTTCCAACTTAGGTTAACTTATAACGTGTGATTTGACTTTGTGATTCTATTTTTTAAGAGTATTTGTATGCCATAAACCCTTATTTCTGTTTACAATGTAACATGCTTAGCATGTAAGATGCATTATATTTGGCCAAGAACTAAGCATGACAATATTGATTTATTAATGTCAAAGTACATATTCATTTCTTGTAACAACATGTATGTGAGACTTGCATGGCTATTTTGTTACTGTTAATATGAACGGTTAACTTTTTGTTTTTAGAAAAACTGTACTATATTTATCACCATGTATATTTCTTTTAAACGTTCGCATTTTTCTTTCTATGTAGACAAGCATTTGATAAACATGTACCATTCTTTTTCAATATTTGACCGGTTTAGTAAGTTTTCACTCTTTAAAGCTGCTCGCTCTCAGAGTTTGGTGAACATATAAGGTACTTTGAACTGTCTATATTAATAAACTTTAGAATGAATCATCAAGTAAAATGTTCCTGTAAAGTATTTCTGTATTCTTGAATTATACCGTATCACATTGTAAACCGTTACAAACGCTTTTGAAGTTCCAGTATCAACATACAGTACAACGGTGCCGTCCAATCAAGCTCATCATTCTCAACAGATTTTCTCAAATTTATTTGTAGAGTTTTACTTGTGTTGTTGATTCTAGCCATTACTTGTACATTTTATACTTTGATTTATCGTTTTGGAGAATAATATTTATTCATCGGAAACTGTGAAGGAGCAGCTTTAAAGAGCAGAGTGGTAGTTTAGAATCACAGAGTATTTTATACAAGCAGATACTTTTTTCTTCTTTTCTTTAGTCATACATGTATCACTTGTCATTACATGTATGAACAATATTCTTCGAAACGTAACTGTTCCATTATGAGATCTATTTCTAAATATTTTCATATTTAGAATTTCTTATCTGATAAAAGCATTTCTTCAAAAATCGTTTTTAAATAAAACAACTGGAATCTAGTTTCAATGTTTTGCACTCGGCGTTATGTACAATGCTTTCGTCAATATCAAATTTATGGTTGTTTCTTTAACTGGTTTAGAAATTGGTTATTGGATGAAATCATATTAATGATTAGTCGTTTTAAATGGTTATAAATAATAATGGCACGTTACAAAATAAAAAAGTGTGCCTAAGCAATGAATATAGATATTATTTACATGTATAAGTTTTTCCTATATTTGTCTATGTGAAATCAAGAGACCCCATGCGTTGTCAATTTTGATCCGTGAGTTCAAGATTTGAACAGTCTTAGTAGAGGTTCACATGCTAAATATCTAATCTCTAGGTCTTGTGGTTTCAGAGAATAAGATTATTTAAAATGCCGTATAAGCCTATGTAACCTCGGTCGGGGTCAAAGTTGACTTGTGGGTCATAATTTGAACAATCTTAGTAGAGGCCAATGCCACATGCTAACTATCTAGTAAGCTGTACTGCACTATTTCTCACCATTTACAATGTATTTGTTTATTATATGTTTTATGTCAGCATATTTCTTTCTATGTAGACAAGTGTGATTAACATAACATTTTGTTGAATATTTGATTGGCTTAGTAAGTTCTTGCTCTTTTTAAGAATTTGCAGTTCAGTCACATATGATTTCTCATGTTTTCCTATTTTATACATGCAAAGACTTTTTTGAGTCACAACATTTAAACAGCTTTAAACCTCAGGAGTCTTTGAAACGTATATTTGTTTCCTTCATATTAACATGACGCCCAGTTATCCGGACAAGTTCGATTTAGCCGTAATCCATTGATCCGACGTGTAACGAAGATACCTGAATCATGTAGACCCTTTCGGCTTCCGTTTGAGAATACTCAACTTATCGCTAGGAAAAAAAACATTAAGACATTTGATACCATTGTATGTGCCTCACTTGTTTTATGTTTTGATTGCAGACGGCTCTTGTCACGTGGGGGCTTATCAATGCGCAAATGTAGAGCGATCATTCAAATCCGTTCTGGCGCTAGTTTCGTTGCAATTTTAAAAAGCTAGGAATGGGACAAACCGCGCAAAGCGTTAAGAAAACGCGAAACTATTAGAACTATATGTTCTTCGTTAAATTCATACTAAAAGCATTAAAGGACATATTTAGTACATTATGACCTAATTCAATGCAACCATTATGGACATCGGATCAGGATTGATGCTATAAATAGTAACCTGTCTGCCACTACTTTATTTTCAGCTGCACAGCGAAATGTGTGAATAATAACGTGACAAAGTAACAGACCTTTCACACAATAAACAAGTGTACGGAAAATTGAACGGGCGTTCCATATTTCAGAAACCGTTTTGAACCGAATTGAACGGGAAAATAGCTTGTAACCTTCGCAAAGTATACTAATGCGTACACAAGAGACCTAAGTTTGTTCTGTGAAAATGGTCTGTTTTTATTTGCAGTTTATACAGGAGTCTCGTTTCTGTACGGTTAATTGAAAGAAACCAGTATACGTTAATTTGCATTGTCGAATCTCTTCTTCATCAATTTAGTTAGACAAATGTTTGACTGTAAATTCAATAAAATATATTGAACTTATTCTCTTGTCTGTTCTTTAACAATTACTTTCAAACATGTACGTTCTTCAGTTGCTGTCCAACATGATGATGTTGTAAGGGGGGCGAATGATCTGTTATCTGTTACAGTTCATTTAAACTTTCATTACTATAGAAATGCATATTTTCCCAAACGAGTGAATAGAAATGCACGTAATGATATTATTTTAAGAAGTTATTTTACTTCATTCACGTTTTATCGAAACAAACAAGAGTTGTCACTCATAAGTAACGAAAGCCCGCAAAGTGGTGTCTTACAGTCTGTGACCTTAACCTTTAAGATGTGGACCCAGAACTGGCACACGAGTTACAATCCAGAAACGAACACGTGCACATATACAATATTCTAAAAACTTTGACTTCTAAGTGTGACAATGACCTTCAAGGTAAGGACGCGAGACCTATGCATGAAATGTCATGAAATGTCATCTCAATGTGCTCAAACATTGTGTCGTGTAGTTTTAAAAAACTTCCATACAAGACAGAGTTACCATGTATACATTATTCCATGACGTTTAAACTCTGTGTTTATGCGAGTATAGCAGAACCGGTGGATTTTTTTCTGCTCAAGATCGTAAATCACTTTACACACGATGGTTAAAATCGGCCATCTTTTCGGTTGACAACTCTATGAATATTTTACTCTTGTCATCTTGGTACGGGTTTGAGATAAGTAACTGAACACATTTTATAGAAGTCCATTTCCCCCGATATTATGCCTACTGATGTGTGTATGGATCTGACAAAAAAGTCAGTAAAATATATATTGTCGGATACATGACTGTCGTATGTATCAGTGGGCGATAAATTGCAGTTTGTTAAGAAATGGTTGAAGAAGAGTTCTGGCCGAGCTAGATATGCCAAAAAACTGTGTCAGCTGATCCATGTTGAAGACAAGGCTTTGTCTTTGTTAGAAGACGTAAAGATGTTTTTGTATATATGCCAGCCGCATTCAATGAGGGATTCTATCGAAAATAGTACGCTAATCCACGAACATTTGGCTGATAGTAGGGAACGAAGTGGTACGGTTTGGTGCCTTGACTTAAAAGGGGGAAAAAAAGACAAAAACACACTAGATTTTGCAGCAAATTGGGAACACGGACTATTGTTTCTAAGCAGCAGTGAAAAACTACAGTTCTCCTGAAATAAACTAAGTTTGCCAATACTCGTCTGTGGTTTGTTTGAACCTAAACACGGACAGGATCTCAATATACATAATCCCTATCAAGGACAACGATTCACATTTTGATCATTTGATTATTTTCGGGTAATCTATGTTTGTATTTTACACATGAACGTAATAACGAAAATAATAGAAAAGCGATGCGCATCGCATCGTGTTGTCAATGCATGACAAATTTGTACGGACAGTTTCAACGTTACATAGTTAAGAATAAACTATAACTCAATAGAGAGAGTCCCTACTTGTTAATCGACTCGAATATCTCTATCAGTCATCAATTATTTTTACTGTATCTCCTCTTGAGAACCTATGTTATTATGTATGACATTAGAAATTGTAAAATAGAGAACAACCAGATATTCGCAGATTTGAATACTCACGCCATACAAATGTTGTTTCAGCATTATCACTATGTCACGTGATTTGGAAGCCACTGAAAATTTTCAATGTCGACTGATTCTGAAGATGCTGGCAAACAAATGTTGTCGAAAGGTTTCATAAGATCAAACTGCCTAAGAATAAACTACCGAACATTTGAACTGTTCATACTGCGAATATACTAGTACTGCAAAATAATTTAGTGAATACATCATAGGTTTATATGTATTTCTGCTCGCAGCCAAAGAATGATTACGAACTCAAGAACTACGATATTCATCTGAAACCATAACATCTTGTTTCAGATGAACATCAGTCGGAACGAGATGTTAAGGTTTCAGATGAAACCCCAATCGGAGTAATATGTTAATATTTCACATGCATCCCTTTTTGAGTACGATGCTAAGGTAGGTTTAACAGTAGATCCCAGTTGGAGCAAGATGTAATGGTTTCATATGGATCCCCGTCGGAGCAAGATGTTAAGTTTTAAGACGCATCCCAGTCGGAGCAAGATGTTAGGGTTTCAGATGGAATACAATCGGAGCAGAATGTTAGGGTTTCAGATGCATCTAAGTCGAAGCAAAATGTTACGGTTTCGGATGAATCCCAATCGGAGCAAGATGTTAAGGTTTTAGACGAATCCCTGTCGGAGCAAGATGTAAGGGTTTAAGACTGGTACCAGTCGGCGCAAGATATTAAGGTTCAATACGGATCCCAGTCGGACAAGATGTTTGGATTTCAGATGAATCCCAGTCGGTGAAAGATATAAAGGTTTTTGACGGATCCCAGTCGGAGAAAGGTGTTAGGGTTTCAGATGAAGCACTGTCGGAGAAATATGTTAGGGTTTCACTAGTCTTGTTCCCTGTTGTATTGGCATGCTACAGCACGTCAGGCAAAGCTCAAAATTGGCGGCGCCCAGTGGATGCTCAAAAGTATACTGTTCATATAGTGAAAATGATAAAAGTATTGGTCATTCAAAACTGATATGTTAATTTGAAATAGTTATTGACAAAGCTTTAAGAGACGAAACGTTTTGAGAATGCCCAATCTGTGAGCGTTGTAAACGTTGAAACAAAAACAAAAAAGGAGAGGAAAATAAAGTGTCGCCGGTGGGATCCGAACCTCGCCCGTAAAATTTGAGCGCCAGTGACTTACCCACTGGGCCACGGCCTTGACCTTGCAGTAGTGACGTAATGGCTGCCAAGTACGAAAGCATGTCTGTCTAAAACTAGCCGGGAATGCAAGTTTCATTTTGACAGGGACCCTTAGAGACTTGAAATTTTGAAAAAACGGTATAGAATCCATGTGGCATGAAGCTTGTTTTCTTGATTTACAGTGTTTCAAGAGTCGGAAACAGCGTAGCAGTTTGTTCCATCAGTGTAGAAGAATTTTCAGTGGTAGTGCAAACATTAGAAAAATGTGTTATTTTGTCGTCAGATTTCGCGATATTTGAAAACACAGAATGCTGATCTGGTGGATGAAGGTTTTGGTTTCTGACTGAAATTACTGGCATTTTTAATGAGTCACACATGATCATGCTAAAAATGTACTACATTTGTTTCAGGTATGTGATTACAGTGTTTGGGTTGTGGTTTTGAAAGTTGCGGAGTCGAGTGTTGTGTGAAAAGCCAAGAAAACCGTAGTCTGCCTCCTAAGAAATAAACAAATGCATGCAGGAGTTGCTTCCCTTCCACTGCCGAAATCTCTACCGGCAGCAACACTAATAACACAAGGGAGATCACTGCCAAGAAAGGAATAATTATTTTATTAGACCAATTTTTTAATTTCTAAAGCACCAACTTCAAATATTAATGCGGCATTATCATTAGTTTAACACATTTAAATGCACAGCAACCGAAAATTGCTTTTATAAAACTGTCACCAAAAATACACTGTGTGCAGTTAGATGCGCATAATGTCACTTTAATGGTCCAACTTTTTTCAATGTTTACAACGTTCACAGATTGAGCATTTAAAAACCTTTCGTCTCTTAAAGCTTTGTCAATAACTTTTTTCAAATTAACATATCAGTTTGAATGACCAATACTTTTATCATTTTCACTACATGAACAGTATACTTTTGAGCATCCACTTGGCGCCGCCATTACTGAGCTTTGCCTGACGTACTGTAGAATGCCAGTACGACAGGGAACCAGACTTAGTCAGATGAGGCTGTTAGAGTTTCAGGTTAATCTAAATCCGAGCAAGATGTAAGGTTTTAGACGGATCCACGTCGAAGCAAGATGTAAAGGTTTTAGACGGATCCCAGTCGGAGAAAGATGTTATGGTTTCAGATGGCTTACAATCGGAGCAAGATGTAACGGTTTCAGATGGATCCCAGTCGGAGCGAGATGTCAGAGTTTCAGATGAACCCGATCGGAGAAAGATGTAAGGGTTTTAGACGGATCCACGACGAAGCACGATGTGAAGGTTTTAGACGGATCCCAGTCGTAGCAAAATGTTATGGTTTCAGATGGCTAACAATCGGAGCAAGATGTAAGGGTTTCAGATGGATCCTAGTCGGAGCAAGATGTTATGGTTTCAGATGGATAACAATCGGAGCAAGATGTCACGGTCTCAGATGGATCCCAGTCAGAGCAATATGTTACAGTTTCAGATGGATAACAATCGGAGCAAGATGTAAATGTTTCAGATGAATCCCAATCGGAGCTAGATATTAGGGTTTCAGCTGAATCCAAATCGGAGCAAGGAGCAAGGGGTTTAGACGGATCCAAGTCGGAGAAAGATGTTAAGATTTCAGACGGCTCCCAATCGATGCAAGATCTTTGGGTTTCAGATGAATCTAAGTCGGAGCAAGATGCTACAGTTTCAGATAAATTCCATTCGGGGCACTATGTAATGGTTTCAGGTGAATCTCAGTCGAAGCAAGATGTCAAGGTTTTAGACGGATTCCAGTCGGATGTTTTAGTTTTAGATAGATCCTCGTCGGGCAAATGTTAAGGATTTAGGTTTTCAGATGAACAGAATTCGTTATGAAATCAAGGCTTTCAGTTTGATATCTTCAGAAAATAGTCTTTGGCTTATAATGATCTGATGTAATTACATCATTACCTTAATTAAATAGCTTCTAACAAGGGATATTACAAATATAAACCAACTTTGATTACAAAAATGACAACAATTTATTCTTAATAATCATGCTAAACAAAGTTCTAACGAAGGTGCATTTTACTAAAGAAGCACAAAAAATGTGTTTCAAAGCGGGTAAATATTGAACAGAACAGTCATCACGATTCAATAAGTACAATGTACATGATACTAAAACACACAACGAAATCACATTTTCTCTTATTACATGAAAATTGTTTTTTTGAAAGTATTTTAAAAAATGTTGGATACATTATTACCTACATAATTATACGTTATCTGCATTGCTGTTTTTATTTATTTTCTAAATAATTAAGGTACACGTCTCCAATATGCAAAATCTCATTTTTTACCATTCTGTGACACAAATTTAAATTTTTCTTATCTATTAGTTGTAAACAAAGACTTTTCAATGTGCTACGATTCCATCCCAAACCGGGATTTATAGTAAATATAGTACAATAAAAGCCGGCATAGTTTCCAATGCATAAATAGCAAATACGTTTATTGTTCTCACATTTTTGATACTGTCTGTGTTCTTCTCGTTCATAAGCGCCATTTACAGTAACTTTTCTTCGCGAAGATTTTATTTTCGCTAATTTTCGCGAATGAAGTATTTCGCAAGATAAACATCAAACTCGCTGAAATAGCAAACATACAATGATTAATTATAAAATAGTGATCGCTGGTGAATTCAGAAACTTGCGAATAAATATAAAATTGGAAAATCGCGAAATAAACGACTCACGTGCAGTAGTTAAATATGAATTCAAAACTCCATAACAAAAAGTATTCCTACAACTTGAAATCATTCTTCTTAAGGTAGTACACCCCTAATAAAAACCTCCACTTGAAACTCTTCAATTTTAATGAGCTAGCCTAGGTTGTTAAGCATTGGACTGAAGATCTTTTGAGGTTTTTGGGGGCGTAGGTTCGAATCCAGCCAGAACCAATTTTTTTTTTTACTTTTACTCCTTTGTTTTCATTATTTTGCACTTTTCTTCATATGTTTATATTGTTTTTAGACTAAAAAGAAATAAAATATTTTTTTACGAATTAGTATTAGCTTATTTGAAGATTTTATTACTTTCAGACACGTCTAAAATCGTCGATGGAGATTTTCAAAATCAAATTATTTTAAATAGAGACGGTAAAACATTGTGAATTTTACTACATACAAATATGGTACAGCTGCTAAAGCCTTAAGAAATATATTAGAGTACAATAACATATAGATATACTGACAGGAGTTGAAACTCATTATATATTAAAGTTTATAAAGTGGGACTAACAGTATTGCATTGACGATAAGCAACTGTAAAATTTGGAATTAACATAATGCAAATCTTAAGCAACAATAAACATTTGACAAACAGGTAGTATATACTGAAAAACGTATTTGTTTCCTAATCTATTGCATGCAAACGAGATCAGTGATAAAATCTATGTTTAAGGAAGAACATTGTTAAGAATATGGATAATAATTTGTTATTGTAGCTTACAAAAATGCAAGCAGTACTTGTATTTGAATTTCTGTAGTAAAGGCCTTCTGATTTTGATATATTCATCTGACAGTCTTAAGGGTTTTCAAATCGTGGCCTGTTTAACTGTAGTTTGACGTGCTGACAGCCCAGCCGAACTGAGCGCCGTAGTACGTCACCATGTACAAAAACTCGGCAAATGGTACCGGGTAGTCATTGTGTTCTAAAATGACTAAACAGTCCGAGAAAATGAAAAGGGAAGCTCCGATACATCCCATCAGTACTGCCGTGTCCCCTGGATTCTCTTCAACGGCTGAGGCTGCCTTCCAGCCCGCAACAAACAGTGGCACGAAATATAACAGTAGGAATCCCTTCAAGAAATATGATTCAGCGCTTGCGTGGACACTCAGGTACGTGTTTATGTACAAGAGTGTGAACAGCCATGTGCTGCTACTGTACCCTCCCTTGTGACGCCCATCAATCTCTATGGCAACTATGTAACATGCATATACCACCATGAAAAGTATTCCTCCAATAAACATCGTATATGGCAAGGCAACAAATATGTCACCAACGAGTGCTAAAGTTAATCCAAGCAAGATACAGGCACTGTATTCCTTTCTCCGGCATCACCGTTTCTAAATTTATAGTTTTTGTCTTCGACGGAAATTTTGATGTGGTGGTAATGACGTAACCAATCAAAGAGATGATTGGAAGAATCTTGAAAATCGTGCCAAGGAAAGTTGTACTGGTTGGTATGGTTGTATCAAGAAGAAAGGATCTTCTGTTGTCGACTGAACATGGACAGTCTCTTGGCGAACACTAAAAGAAATACATTTGTTGTTCCCTACATTCATTTCTTGTTTTTAGGGGTTTTCATGCCCCCGAAAGATGGGCATATTAAAATCGAACCGTCCGTCTGTCTGTTCGTCCGTCCGTGCGTGCGTTCTTGCATTTTTGCGTGTCCGGGCTGTAACTTTGTCGTGCATTGAAGGATTTTGAAATAACTCGGCACAAATGTTTAGTAGATCAAGACGACGTGTCGCGTGCAAGACCCACGTCCCTACCTTCAAGGTCAAGGTCACACTTAGGGTTTACTGGTAATGGAATCCTGTTTATATGCACACATTCGTGTCCGGACTGTACATTTGTCGTGCATTGAAGCTTTTTGAAATGACTTGGCACAAATGTTCAGCATATCAAGACAACGTGTCGCGTGCAAGACCCACGTCTTTACCTCCAAGGTCAAGGTCACACTTTGAGTTTAATGGTAATGGAATCCTTTATATATGTACACATTCGTGTCCGGTCTGTAACTTTGTCATGCATTGAAGGATTTAAAAATTACTTTGCACAGATGTTCAGCACATCAAGAGAAAGTGTCGCATGCAAGATCCATGGCCCTTCCTCAAAGGTCAAGGTCACACTTACAGTTTAAAATTAATGGAGTCCTGTATGCATGGTAACTTTGTCACGCATGGAAGGATTTTAAAATCACATGACACAATTGTTGATCACATGGAGAGGACACAGACTGTGAGATACCTCTTTTGCGGGGCATTCGTAACGTACGAGGGACAGCTCTTGTTTATAAAAATAACAGTTGTTTATTTATTCAATAGGTCGCTGTTTAAATCTGTGAGTCTATCTAAAGACATGTATAATTGCACTCTTTTCCGAATTACTTCCCTTTATGTTGTTCTGCTTTTGGTATTACAATTTGTCTTCATTTTTCATATCCCGAAAAGAAACAAGAACAACTTGAATCTATTCTCAAGATCTGATATGTTTTCCGTGTAAGACATGCATGTCAAGTTAGGGAATTGGCATGAGTGCACAAAAATTGAAGGTCGGGTGGTTAGAGTCATTGTACCCTGTCATAATATTGAAACCCTGCTACCGACCGTGTCTCTTTATGTGAGAAAGTTGGCAGTTTCTTACAGAGAATAGGGACCTAGTACTTTTTTCCCATGGACGATGGTTAGGTAAACTGACCGCCTATGAAATGACTGAACTACGGTTGGAACGAACGTAAAACTTATACAACAACCTATTATCATGGCTGAACAAAAATCATCGGTTGCCTCAGTCGGCAATGAAAATGGAATTACGCTTTTATTATTACAACAAGCCAAGGATAACCGAGCCACTTGTCAAGGCCATGATGTTTATGCGGTATGATACATGTAAACTTGGGCAGGAGGAGAAGTGAGCAGTGCAGAGTTATGTCTCTGATAAACTAGTGAATAAACATCTGGACGAGAACGTCATAAACGGACTGTCAAAGACACCAAAACAAAATTATGCATATTATTTATTGGACATACCAAGTGAGCATAATCACATTAATAACTGTTTGCGTACATATTGTGTACATATCCAGGCATACTCTAGACATAAAACTTTTTTTTTCTACTAAAACAAACTGTAGAAAGCCGAAAGGTTCCGGACATAATGTCAAAAATGATAAATATCAATAGAAATGAATAATTTTATGCTCTTAGATGTTCTTTGATAGAAGGTTAAACCTCCCTGACCACACAATAATGGTAATTTAATTGTAATAAATAATGTTGTCAAAAATCTATGTTATGCAATGATTTTGGTAAAGGGAATTACCCCTCGCTATAACCTTGTTAAAAACGGAAGACAGGTACAGAAAAACTTCGATAATTCGAGGTCGCAGGGGGTTGTGTAAAATGCTCGAGTTATCCGAGTTCTCGAGTTATCCGAATCAAGGACAGTTTACAAGTTTTCTGCTGTGACGTATCTTATGAACAAAGGCTTTTTATTAAATTTAGTGATCTTTTTCTTTCTGCAATTATGAGCATCATCATTTGTGTTGTTTTGTTTGTTTCGAGATTTCTAAACACAATAAAAAGGACAAAAATGATGAAAGAATTTGCTGAATGAAAAACTAGCTTTTATTTGGCGCTTCTTTAAAATCATTTAAAACCCTTGTACATCAAAATATGTTTGTTGAATTCAATATGCACGAATTTTCAAAACGAACTTGAAAATAGAACAAATATGCCGAATTTCAGACGTTGGCATTTGTGGTGTGTACGACTACCCACCGCGATCTGCCCTGTAGTTTGTTGACGTACAGATGTACCACTCAAAAACTTTGTTTGGGCCTGGTTGTTGATAAATGCTGTGTAAACACATTAAAATGGTGATTGGTGATATTTAGCCTTATTTTACATTTAAACAGAAACAATTAGTATAACAATGAATAACAAATCTGAGATACGTATACGAGTAAGTTTTACCGATTTTCCACATGGACCAGAGTTGACGAATGAATTCTATAAGAGTTCGATCTGTGAACAAATCTTAACTTCCAAGTCTCCTCTCATTGGAAACCGAGGACGCGAATTCATGGTTTAATAAGCAACGCTTTCGAACTCTTTATTTCTATTTGAATCTTAAAAGCTACTTGAAGTTTAATAGCGTGTTCAATAGCGTTTTATAAAACATAAAATTCCACCGAAATCAGGTACAATTGACAATTGTTAATTAAATAATTTAACATATTTCTATAATTGATTTCGACTACTAATGGAGGTAAATACGAGTCAAACTTAACCACAAACAATTATTCGATTTTCAACACGTATTTTCTAGTCTTAAGTAAGTTCTTTTCCTTTTTGAATGTGTAAACTAATATAAACTGAGTTGTGTCTTAATTATCCGTTACCGTTTAATTCATATAGCGATATTTCATATTTAAAATAAAACAATCTTGACAGAAGATGCGGAAACGAAAACATGTCATGAACTACGGATATACTGTCAACCTTCTTAACAGAATCTCATCCTTACGGACAAAGAACATTGAAGAGAGATAAAACGATAAGAAGAATGGATAACGTATTTCATTTACAAAAACAAACTTGCCTTTTCAGCTCGGTATGCGACTCTGGAGGACTGTAAATGTGCAAAATATGTTACGGTCAAATTAAGGTTCATACCTTAAGCTGCCAATTTAAGCACATACTTCGTCCTCGGTCAATATCGCATTTTCGCAAGAGGGCAAGACTATAATATACTGACCTTAACATGAATCTATAATTGTGTAGTATCATATGAATTGTGATATTGTCTACAAGTAGGCTACATTTATTACAAAACTCAGTATCATTATGTGAAAATACTTTCCAGTTATGTAATAGCATTGTAGGATGCATGTTTTAATTTCGTTAATTATTTTTTTCCACTTGTTTTGATATAGCAGGGTGGGGGTGGGGGTGTCATGTATAAAAGTTGCATGTCGAAAAGAGTCCAGGTAGCATCGTTGTTACGCCTTTAAGAGAAGGACTTCGGTTTGAGCTTGCATACTATTACACGCACACTTAAGCCCACATATGTTACACTTTCATCAAAAGAAATAGGAACAAGGTTTCAATTGAACGCTCTTTATAAACGACAGCCAAATATTCATTTGCGATATCACTAGAAAGAACAATATTCTAATCTCAAAACAAAAATAATTGTATTCAAACCGAACACGGTGTTTCCCTGATCCAACTTTTGTGTATCATGTGGTTTTATTAAAACCCTAGGGGCGAAACCCTCTTATTATCATATCTGGGTGGAAATCTGCCTAAGCATACAGCAAATTTTCATGGCAGTTATAAGTGGGGACAAGAACTGTGGTAACATCAATCGTAATAAAAATTATCTAATTTTCTGCGTAAGTATAGGCCTATAGCAAATTGTCATGGCAGTTATAAGTGGGGACAAGAACTGTGGTAACAGCAATCGTAATAAAAATTATATAATTTAGAAATTCAGATGGAGTTGCTCAGTGACAGATTTAGATAAATAAAACAAAGAATTATCTATTTCCGTGTTTTTTATCCTCATGACATTCGCAGTCTGGTACAAGGATGTCTCTTTTCTTCTCTTATCACGTAACTGTATAGATAACTGCATCATTATTTCATACAGTAACATAATTTATACCCGCTAGCTCAGATAGTTTACTTAAGAAATAACATCCGTTCCAGCGGTGTAAGTCGTTTAATAAACAATGATTTGGAGTACTGATATGCAGTAATTAGCCACGAAGGCCGAAGGCCTGAGTGGTTTATAACTGCACATCAGTACGACAAATTATTGTTTATTAGACGATAACAATGCTGAAAAGGATGTTATTTCGATTCTAACATGACCAGATATTACACAAAGTGAATAAATGCAAAGCTTTATTTTCTACGCGAACGCTCATTTAACGTCATGCGGCGCAATATGACGTCATGTTTACAGCATATCAGTTCCCGCGTTGTTTATGGTTTAATATAACATAATTTTTCTACTCTTTGTATATAGAGACAAAATCGAGAGTCATGTTAGAATTCAGCATACACATTGAACAATTCATAGCAAAAGAAAATGTTAACTGTATTGTTGTTTTTTTCTAATGAAAGAGCGGAGCAATGCAGGTGCTATAGAAAGATGTTGGGGAGACATACCCGGAAAAAAACACGTATATTATATGTTATTTGGTTTCTTTAAGTGGTATATGGGAATATATTACCCGCATACATTTATATTACCCGGCTCGATTGTAAAAACAAATAACAATTTTGTTACCCTCCCCTTTCTTAAATTTTGAAGGATTTGGCTCATTTTAGATTCATTCAACGGCTGAACAAAAGCAGACCTTCAAATGCCCTTATGAAACCTCAATCGATGTCTCTTCGTGACGTCACAAAACAACGTAACAAATACTTTCGGTTACTGGACTTGCCGTCCGCCATCATGTTTTGAAAAACGCAAGACTTTTCTTTCGAATGCAGGTTTGTACTTTGAAATGTGAGTAAATCGTTTTCATATACATTCCTAAAAATGTTTTTCTTTCTTATGGCTCCATACACAATCTCATTCTTCTTTCGTTGAAACACGTACCAATAATTTTCGTAACCAGAGTTGTAATTGTGTACCAAAACAATTTCGAAATATTTTAGCATGGGGTACACTGACGGGGTATGCCACGTGTATTGTTTGTTCAGAGAATTAAAAGGTCGATAGTGCTCATCAATCTGCTTGTGATCGACCCCAGCATCTCTCCCTTGATGAGGTGAATGTTTGTTTTTGTGCCTAAATAGGAGATTTTTATTAGGAGATGCCACCCTCCTTTTATTTGTTCAAAAGATTGTAATTTTTGGTGCCAAAGTAAGAGAGTAGCTGCGGTAAATTCTGCCTAATGCCACGTCTATATTACCGGCTTGCCCATTTATATTATATGTTATTTGGTTTTTGAAGTTGTATATGGGGATATATTACCCGCCTAGACTTATATTTCCCGAGCCGTTAGGCGAGGGTAATATTATGTCGAGGCGGGTAATATATCCCCATATATCACGTCATAAAACAAATAACAATTTTATTACCCTTCCCTGTCTAAAATATTGAAAGATTCCGTTTATGTTTTATTTATTTAACAGCTGAACGTAAGCAGACTTTCAAATCTCCCTTATGATACCTCAATTTCACTTCGTGACGTCACAAATCAGCACGGACTTATACATTGACGTAGTGTACGCGGCGAACAAGCTCACGTTTAGCATGGGGTACAGTAACGGGGTTATGTCAAGTGTATATTACCGGCTTGCCCGTAAATATCAATATCTATTCACGGATCGTTGACCAATCAGAAGACCGCAAATTTCATAGAAGGGTAATAAAAATTTATATTTACGGATCATTGGCCAATCAAACGGCTGGAAATTTACCGGAAGGGTAATAAACATATTTATTATATACCTACTAATGTTTATCTGAATTTATTTTTAGCATTTGTGCAGTAAAATACAACATCTCGTATCAAATTTTCCGTATCAGATGGATTTAGCCGTATCTTATCTGTCCACCGTGTAAGTTATACACAAATGCATATGCATATCATATTCCTACGCTAAAAGTTGAAAAATAAATCCACATTGATGCAGTAAAATAAGTGTAGTTTTATTGTCGTCACATTTTTTTAATGTCACATTTGAAGACAAATGAATACAACGTCTTTTTCGCATTAAATAAACCAGAAAGATAATTTACATTTTGCAGTTGCTTTTTATTTATGTTGTTTGTTTATACACAGAAGAAGGAAGTGACGTCATCGACGTCATATAAAACGTGACACGAAATAGCGCGTTATGTTGATTTTTGCCATAAATGACACAAATTAACGTTTATATAAAATTTAACATATGATATTCGGTAAAAGGTATATAATAAAAGGTATATTATAACAGTCGGTTGATCTGCGTGTGTATCTTTCTCGTTGGCTGCATAGATCAGGATCACACTCGAGGCTCCGTCTCTCGTGTGATCCGGAACTACACAGCCAACTCAAATGATACGACTGCGCAGATCAACCGACTGTTAAAATATTCCGTATTTATTATGCAACTGCCATGACGACGACCCGATAACACCGGTCTGATATTTGTTGATATTGCGACGTCTGATATCACAGGACAGTGTTATTATGACACTTTCTTGCATACCCCCCGGGGAAAGTATTGGCGGATCCCAGCACGCGGAGGGAAGAGATCAACCTATACTTTCCCTAGGGAAAGTACATCTCGGGCTTACTTGACAGCATCCGAACTACTGTCGTGTATTCAACTCATACCTGGAACACTTTATTTCCAAGCACGTTTCACGGCGGTTTATATATGTGAAAGATTGTATTGTTTCTCGTAAATGTAAACTTATGTCTCATAAGAAAGCAAACACTTTAATATTTTTCAAGTTAATGTAACAGGAATTTCATTTTTAGGAATGGTTCGAATTTTCAGGGTACGCAATTTAACGGTTCAAATTACGAAAATTGTTGGTAACGAATATCCATGTAGATTTGAAGCGAGAGTTGATTGCGAAAAGAAATGGTGCCTTTTATGGTGTCACAAGCAAGAGCATCAAATTTTAGAAATGTATAGCAACATAATCTATTCACATTTCAAAGAACATACCTGCATTCATACGTTTTCCAAAACAAAAAATGGCGGTAAATGACGTCACAGCTTCTCTTGATAAATGACGTCACTGTGTAAACAAAACCAGTTAATTAAGTCAATGTCGATAGTAAAGTCGCATTAATCAATTATACTGAACGTGCGTTAGAAGAATTTGTGTTTAAAATTTAATAATTATTTTTTTGTTTCACAACGTAAATAAAGTACAGTTTAAGATGCGATCAAGCACTATGTTTTTAGCGCTAGATGATACATAAACAGTGGTTAATTAACATGTAAACCTACCAAATTTCCTACGCAAAGGGGTTCCATGCGGGGAATTGTATTTAATCAACATAAAGTTTTGATTTACCGCTCAACATAGTAGGGCCTATTTAGCGGTTTTCTCGTAGAAACTGCAATGAAATCAAATAAAGTATGCAAGAAAAAGGATCTTGCAAGGCCTACTGTGGAGGACTGGGTTGTCCCGACCCTCGGGAAAGCAGGGGGAAGTCGGAACCTCGCTTCGCTCGGTTCCTCCTATCCCCCCGCTTTCCCTCTGGTCGGAACAACCCAGTCCTCCACAGCAGGCCATGTAAGATCCTCATAGTCCTGATATCACGTTTTAGGCCCCGCCCACTTTAGACATTTAGTGAGTTTTATGAAATAAGATCAAGGCTATTGTGGATTTGTAATACGCTACACTATAAATCAAATTTTCTCTAGCTACTTCAGGCTACAGGGGTGCGTTTCATTAAAATTTCTAGGAATATAAGCAAACAGC